>JAAKBH010000686.1:0-147585 GCA_019776075.1 Amaranthus palmeri | reverse complement strand
TGGAAGTTGGAGAACAATACGCTCGACTCGAGCCATGTTGCTCGACCTGGTCGAGCGGCCTTTAGTAGAGCTTTAATCAGCTTCTGATCTCAAGTGTGGGTCCAAGCTTGCTCGAGCCACCTTGGCTCGACCCAGATTTGGTCGAGTGGCTTTGAAATGGCCTCTTTTGGCTCTCGTTTCGGCTTATCTTCTTGACTTGGCTCATCGAGGCCTTGCTTCCTTAAGTTTTTTGGAGTTGAATGAGCAGCGTAGCATTAAAAGTGCTTGATTTAATAAGTTTAACCTGAAATTCAACAAAACAACAAAATACCAAACCAAGCGTAAAATCTTACATAAAACAAGCATCGCTGCATCAAATCTCAACATAAATCAATTAAACAACGGGGATAAAGTATGAAAAAATGTAGTTAACAAATTCCCCCAAATCCCTTGCTTGTCCTCAAGCAAGTGCTCTACCAAAATTAAAAAGTCAAACAAAATAAAACTAAAAATCACAAATGCACAAAATGGATCTTAGGAAAGCCGTAAACATGAAAACATAAGCCACGAAAAATCAAAATATGTATGGCAGACTAGCAAACTATGATTATCAAATTCTAAAAGCTTGAAATACGCACCTGATTCCACTAATCATCCTCAAAACAAGTCATCGAGCGAGGATCTCACCAAACTGAGTCTAGGACTCCCAATACCAATCGCAATGAGTATAAGTGGACCTCACTTTTGGTTATGTAAGCCAAGATTAACACCCCACTCAAGTGTTTTGAAGTTACGCTCATTCCCTCATCCTATGGCTCAATGTGATGTGAGTCTTCTAAATGGAGATGTGTCAAATTTCGCACCTCGGTACTCGGGGACTCAAAGGCTAGACTTCACTAGAAGTAAGTGAGATGAGGCCTAAAAGAGGTGAATTGGAGTAGGCTAGAGTACGATGAAACAGAGAAAAGGGTAAGGTTATGAAAAGAGATAGCATAACTATTTAGTTAACCTGAACAAACCAACAATGACCCATGGTTTACAACAACTTGGTATTTATTAATTACTAATATTTTTCTGTACAAGTTTTGAACTTCTCTTTTTTTTTGCTTTATAATATATATATTATATATATATATATATAGATATATATATATATATATATAGATATATATATATTATAGATATATATAGATATATATATATATATATATATATATATATATATATATATAATATATATATATATACTATATATATATATATATATATATATGAAAAACAAACACTTCACTACCAAAAGCGGGTAGTAAAATCAAAAGTGCTCTTAAAGCCATACAATCACCAACTAACTATTTACAACCATACTAAAATCATAATATCACCTTATATACAAGTGGTGATCTCAAGAAATCTCAAAAATCAAAGACAAGATAAAGACTAATGCCAAGTGTGATAAACCGACAACCAACATTCCATCAACCAAACCAAATAGTATGCTTAGGGTAAAGATAGAAAGAGGGTGAAAGTGAATGTGTATAAAAGAGAATAGGAAGTTCGAATAAGATATGAAAGAAAATGGGTATAATGTAGGTTAACAAAAAGGGTTAGAAAGAAAGAAAGAAAACAAGCTCATCCAAACTAGCAACTAGATCCATACAATGCCCAAGTCCCTCAAGTCATGCCTAGTGCGCTACAAATCCACAATCTCATTAATCAACATGAATGCATGGTAGAGGCTCAATAACTACTCACGGGTTTAAAATATGTCCACAAATACCCAAAGGCGGTGCCACAAACCAAATCCTGCCTGACTATTGTTTTGAAAATTCAAAGGTTCACTGGTTTGTAAGTCAAAAATTTAGAAAGAATAATTCATGTTTGCTACAATACCATACATAAATCAATTTCATGGCCCTAAATGAAATACAAGACAACTATTCAAAGATCCAAATTATGCATAAGAGTTTCTAACATAGACAATAACCAAAGAAACAACAAACAAACAATCCAAAGAAAAACAAACCAAAGAAACTAACAAACAAGAAATCTAACCACTACTAGCATGCATATGTACAAAAGGAACAAGAGAAAAGCATACCTCTACACAAAACAACTCAACACCTCCCCCAAGCCGAACTGAGCAGTGTCCTCAATGCGACCAATGGCTTGAAGAAAGTGCAAGGGCTCTAATCATCACTCTCATCATCATCATCATCATCATCCTCATTATCATCATCGTCCTCATCATCCTCTTCCTGTGCCCCAGGACCAAAAGAGGTACTAGCACTACCCACATTACTATAGACATACCGAAAATCACCAGGCGGGGGTGTGTACCATGAAGGGTGCACGTGATCCGGAGGGATGTGCCCCTGCCTATAGTGATGGTCATATATGGGGTATTGGCTGCGCTGGTAGTCGACCATGAATTGGTCATACCAGCTTTGTTGTGCCTCTATTCGGTCGAACCGCTGATCAAAGCCGTCCATACGTAAATGTAACCGCTCTAAGGAGGCCAGGACGGGATCAGGATTGGTATGGCGGGGTGATGGTGGGGGTTGAGGAGCAGTGTGCGAGGTGCCACCAAACTCATAGGTAGAGGATGGGCCTCCTTGCTCAAATGTGGAAGAGGGGCGGCGCTCCTCGTGTGCGGAGGAAGAGCCACCTTGCCTAAAACTAGACATGAATCCATCTCGTCCCCGTCGTGAATACTGGTTGTGAAAAGGCTCATGATGAGGCCTCTCCACTGCAATAGGCTCAGGTTGAGGTGCCTCCTCTCTAAAGAGATAAGAGGCACGATTGGGGACTAAGTCGGGGAGAGCTTGGGTAGGAAGAGGGATACCAACTAGTCTGTCATGAACCTTCCACCATGTTTGACCGTTAATGAGCTCTATCCACTTAGATTGAACTAAGTGGTTCATACTGATGGTGGTGATCTCACGAGGGAGTACCCCTTCTCCTCTCCAACCAAAGTGCATTGCTATGTGAGTGATGAGTCCGCCAAACTGTATCGGTGTACGAACAGTGCTGGGTTGATTAATAGTATGGCGGAATGTATGGACTAGGAGTCTAGCTAGATTGTAGGTAAAACCGCATTCAGGGCGGAGGAATGAGCCTAAAATAACCAAATCATTGCTATTGGCCTTGTTGGACTCGGATTTGGCCGTGATAGTGAATGACATGAACTTGAGCCAAATCCTGAGAATAGGGTGATGGACCTTTTTCAGAACTAAGTTCTGCAGGTTGGTCAAGTTTTCTCCAGATATTAACGGCCAAATCTGGGAAGGGTGTTGTGCATAGTCTAATCCCCTTCCCGAGTTATCTAGACCAAACAAATCAACAAGCTCAGACGTACTGAGCTGCCGCTCAACTCCATCTATCCTGAAAAACAGAGTGGTTTCACCAAAATCGTCCTGTGTGATGGTCAAAGAGCTTAAAAATTCTAAGACTAACCCTGAATATGTCTCCCTATGCATATTAAACATGAAACCCATTCCTATAGCTCTAAAGAAGTGCATAGCATACTCAAATAAACCTAGGTTTCTAAGCAAATTAGCACAAATAAATCTGGTTGGGATGATAGGCCTTTGCTTAATATATTGAAACTTATCTCTTTGCGCCTCATCCCGAAAGACAACATTAGGGTAGTCCTCATCTGGTTCAAGGTGTGGTGGTGATGGACTCCTCTCTCTTCTTCTTGTTCTCCTTGGTGCCATTGTTGATAATTATTGCAAATGAACAACAAAAACAAGGCACAAACAAAAGGATTTCGACTAAAATGTAGAAATTTGTTAGGAAAAACAAAAATTAAACCTAAAAAATATAAATTTACCTTGAAGATGCAAAAACCCTAAAACTTGAAACTTGAGATGGAAATGGTGATTATGGTGTGACAAGGGTTGAAGAAGATGATGAAAATGGTGGGAGATTAAGGGATTTGAAAGAGAAAAGATGAAGAAAATGGAAGAATTAGAAGGATTTGAGAGTTAGGGTTTGGGTTTTTTAGTGAGAGAAAGTGAGAGAAGTAAGGGTTGCTCGAGTGGAATGAGGGATTGCTCGAGTAGATCTGATTTTTAAAAACGCATTGTCAGAAAACTGCTGTTCGCTCGACCGAGCGAGCTCGCTCGACCTGGTCGAGCGGTGTCCAATTCTTCAAATTTCACTTTCTGCCTCAAAATTGCAGTTTCTGGAAAATTTTGGAAAACATTGCTCGAGTGGGTCGAGTGATGTTCCTCGAGCAGGTCGAGCCAATTCTCAGCCTTCTGCCTGCACACCCGCTGCTCGCTCGACCAGGTGGTGCTGCTCGAGTAAGTCGAGCGGGGGTCGAGCGGGGGTCGAGCGAGGAGTTTTTCTGCTATTTTTTTTTTTGCTTTTGAACATCTTAGTGCCATGTTAAACTGAAAATACCCTTTTTGCTCGACACTACAGCTCCAGTTCTGCAAATTCCCTCATCTTATGCATGAATGAACAACTTTACTTACTATCCTGCATCCACCAACTAAGTACAAGCATGCTATACAACAATACAAACTAAAACTTGAAACATTAATTAAAAAAGTAAAAACTCAAACCGAAGTTGGGTTGCCTCCCAACTAGCGCTTCTTTTAGGTCATTAGCTAGACCTTTTTCAGTAAATAGCTTGACAGGCTTCGAAGGAGTTTGTCAAAATCACTCCCTACACAAGAAAGAGTTAAGTAATAACAAATAGAGAAAAACAAAGACAAACATCTCAATGAAATAGAATATATATAGAAAAATGGCTTATCATTACATGATGAAAAGCCAAAGAAAAACTGGACAAAGGGAGGAAAGCGGAAATCAGTTGGAATAGATTGACATAGATCAATGGAGGTGAAGCTATATCCAACTAATGGCAAAGCTTTATGATCATTAAAAGGAGCATGAAACAGACCAAATTGAGGTATTATAGGGTGATCACAATGCATGATGCTTAGAGTCTCACTAGAAAGAGTGTTGTATGTATGCACATATGACTCCTTATTAATAGGCACATTAATCGTGTGATCACAATGCTCATTCACAAACAAGTCATGCTTACATGGCATAAAAACAAGAGACTCATTAATATAAGACAAGCAAGGTGCCTCTACAATAGGCTCATAGTGAGAGGGCACAGGAATACAAAGCTGATCATTTATGCCATCAAATGATGTTTCCAAAAGAGGATTATCTATAGAGGAGCAAGATTGGTTAAGGGCTTGCCTTAACTGCATAGAAAATTCCTTAAAATCTTCATTTTCATAAATCAAATCATCATCACCAGACTCCTCGAAGGGTGGATAGGGACAAGGGTACGAAAAAGGTAAAGCGGAGGACCCGTTAAGGTAACTAGGATCCGCATATTCTACACTAAACTCATTAACCAAGTCATAACTCCCATCAAAACTTTCATATGAAATTTTCTCAATATAGTCATCTTTCGGTGCTAAACATGAAGGATTTGCCTCCAAATGGTCAAGATAGGTTGTATGATTCATATCATGAGAAGGGAGCGTATGAGCCATTTCTTGTTCATAGCTTTCCTTGGCTAACCATTCAAAAAATTCCCAAGCTCTTTCTATTGGTTGGTCAAGGAACTCAAAGTTATACATGATCTCGACTTGATCCCTAGTCTCATCATTTAAACCATCATACATCATTTTGCATATATTCCACATTTCAAGGTCATGGTCATGTGGTAGGGAGTCACCAAGCCTCCAATAATACCTCCAAAAAGCTTCATGCTTAAATTGGCGACACAACAAGCTAGCCATAAGAGTCATACAAAGAACCAACTAATTAAGAAAAACCATCAATATAACACCGTCACTCCCCGGCAACGGCGCCAAAAACTTGATCGGGACTTTACGTCCTTCAAATGTAATACCGCAAGTGCACGGCGTAGTTTAGTACGACGGCAAGTACGGGTCGAATCCACAGGGAGTGGGGGTTATGTCAATGGTTTCTCAATCGATTAGCGAGCTCAAAAACGTATAAAATGGTGTTTGGAGATAGAACTTAATAAAGCAAGTAATTGGAATGAAAAGCAAAACATAAAAGTAATTAACAACACAATGAACTAAGGCAAAGAACACAACGAACACAATCAATTAGCTAAATAGGCATAGGTTAGGCTTTCTCACCATGGTAGTCTTTACTAACTTCAACCTAAGGTCATGGTTATGGGTTGTTATGAGGAAGAACGTATCTTAAATACTAATGTTCTCTCTCGAGCAACAATAGCTTCCTAAAACATACTTAACTACCTATTCTCATGGAGCTAAGCATAGATTAAGACATGAAGCACACATTCATTATTTCCAATCAAAACATCTACCTATTCTCATGGAGATGATTCAACTTTTAAGCATAGATTATCGTTAAAAATCGACTCTCGCCCTCAATTCAACGACACTAAACAAGATAGCAAAATCTATGTTAAACCATAAACAACACAACCATAGCCAAAGGTAAAGATAGCAATTTAAACTATATACATGGTGATCATGCCTAACCTAAGCCAAAACAAACTACTCACACATATTCATATTGAAATTATAGATTGCAATTAAGCCAAGAATCATTAAGAAATGAATTGAACTAGAGTACCTTAACAAGATGCAATTTGAAGAGCAATCAAACATAAATATATGAAAGTAAAGGCAAACAATAACTAAGCAACATGAATTGAATCCAAAGTAAATAAAGATAGAGATTACTCTTTGATGAACAAGATAAATGGATGATTCAAAGTAATTCCTTCCAAAAGCTTTAATATAATGCACCAATGGTTGAAGAAATCCAAATTGCAAAATGTTACAATAAGGAATGAAACTAGGATTGAAAATGAAATTGCAAAAGTGTTTGAATTGAAAATGAGATTATACTAACACTAACTCTCTATTGAAATGAAAGCTAAGCAATTGAAGAATACATAAACATTACTCTAAATGATGGGTGAAAACTGAGTTAGCTAATTTGAGATGAAAGCTGAGATGTCTCCAGCTCCTCCTTCTTCTTCCCTATTTATAGAGCTTCAAGGCATGTGGGGGATGGTGGTTCCATGATTGCTCCACCACCCCTAAGGTGTAGGAGGGAGGTGCCACCCCTAAAGATAGGGTAGGGTGGCTAGCAAAGTCCTTTCAGCAGCAAAGATAAGGAAATGAATCTAATTGGACCAAAATACTTCTTATAAAGATCGCGAAAACCTGCTGCCGCCCATTTCGCTCGACCCGAGCAAGCTAGCTCGACCTGGTCGAGCGAACATCAGGTACTTCGACAGAAACTTCAGAATGTGGACAGAAGGATTGGATTTGGTCTGCTCGACCCGATCCATCTCGCTCGACCAGGTCGAGCGGATACCCTGTGCCTTTGTCTTGAGTTCTGCCAGTGTTCAGAAGCTACTGGAAGTTGGAGAACAATACGCTCGACTCGAGCCATGTTGCTCGACCTGGTCGAGCGGCCTTTAGTAGAGCTTTAATCAGCTTCTGATCTCAAGTGTGGGTCCAAGCTTGCTCGAGCCACCTTGGCTCGACCCAGATTTGGTCGAGTGGCTTTGAAATGGCCTCTTTTGGCTCTCGTTTCGGCTTATCTTCTTGACTTGGCTCATCGAGGCCTTGCTTCCTTAAGTTTTTTGGAGTTGAATGAGCAGCGTATGCATTAAAAGTGCTTGATTTAATAAGTTTAACCTGAAATTCAACAAAACAACAAAATACCAAACCAAGCGTAAAATCTTACATAAAACAAGCATCGCTGCATCAAATCTCAACATAAATCAATTAAACAACGGGGATAAAGTATGAATAAAATGTAGTTAACAAATTCCCCCAAGCCAATCCCTTGCTTGTCCTCAAGCAAGTGCTCTACCAAAATTAAAAAGTCAAACAAAATAAAACTAAAAATCACAAATGCACAAAATGGATCTTAGGAAAGCCGTAAACATGAAAACATAAGCCACGAAAAATCAAAATATGTATGGCAGACTAGCAAACTATGATTATCAATTCTAAAAGCTTGAAATACGCACCTGATTCCACTAATCATCCTCAAAACAAGTCATCGAGCGAGGATCTCACCAAACTGAGTCTAGGACTCCCAATACCAATCGCAATGAGTATAAGTGGACCTCACTTTTGGGTATGTAAGCCAAGATGAACAACCACACTCAAGTGTTTTGAAGTTACGCTCATTCCCTCATCCTATGGCTCAATGTGATGTGAGCTTCTAAATGGAGATGTGTCAAAGTTTCGCACCTCGGTACTCGGGGACTCAAAGGCTAAGACTTCACTAGAAGTAAGTGGATGAGCCTAAAAGAGGTGAATTGGAGTAGGCTAGAGTACGATGAAACATAGAAAAGGGTAAGGTTATGAAAAGAGATAGCATAACTATTTAGTTAACCTGAACAAACCAAAAATGACCCATGGTTTACACAACTTGGCATTTATTAAATACTAATATTTTTCTGTACAA
Organism: Amaranthus palmeri; assembly: GCA_019776075.1. Taxonomy (NCBI): domain Eukaryota; kingdom Viridiplantae; phylum Streptophyta; class Magnoliopsida; order Caryophyllales; family Amaranthaceae; genus Amaranthus; species Amaranthus palmeri. Next base: position 139,137 of record JAAKBH010000686.1, on the reverse strand, counting down.
GTTTTGAACTTCTCTTTTTTTTTTCTTTATATATATATATATATATATATATATATATATATATATATATATATATATATATATATATATATATATATATATATATATATATATATATATATATATATATATATATATATATATATATATATATATATATATATATATATATATATATATATATGAAAAACAAACACTTCACTACCAAAAGCAGGGTAGTAAAATCAAAAGTGCTCTTAAAGCCATACATCACCAACTAACTATTTACAATCCATACTAAAATCAAAATATCACCTTATATACAAGTGGTGATCTCAAGAAATCTCAAAAATCAAAGACAAGATAAAGACTAATGCCAAGTGTGATAAACCGACAACCAACATTCCATCAACCAAACCAAATAGTATGCTTAGGGTAAAGATAGAAAGAGGGTGAAAGTGAATGTGTATAAAAGAGAATAGGAAGTTCGAATAAGATATGAAAGAAAATGGGTATAATGTAGGTTAACAAAAAGGGTTAGAAAGAAAGAAAGAAAACAAGCTCATCCAAACTAGCAACTAGATCCATACAATGCCCAAGTCCCTCAAGTCATGCCTAGTGCGCTACAAATCCACAATCTCATTAATCAACATGAAGGCATGGTAGAGGCTCAATAACTACTCACGGGTTTAAAATATGTCCACAAATACCCAAAGGCGGTGCCACAAACCAAATCCTGCTTGACTATTGTTTTGAAAATTCAAAGGTTCACTGGTTTGTAAGTCAAAAATTTAGAAAGAATAATTCATGTTTGCTACAATACCATACATAAATCAATTTCATGGCCCTAAATGAAATACAAGACAACTATTCAAAGATCCAAATTATGCATAAGAGTTGCTAACATAGACAATAACCAAAGAAACAACAAACAAACAATCCAAAGAAAAACAAACCAAAGAAACTAACAAACAAGAAATCTAACCACTACTAGCATGCATATGTACAAAAGGAACAAGAGAAAAGCATACCTCTACACAAAACAACTCAACACCTCCCCCAAGCCGAACTGAGCAGTGTCCTCAATGCGACCAATGGCTTGAAGAAAGTGCAAGGGCTCTAATCATCACTCTCATCATCATCATCATCATCCTCCTCATTATCATCATCGTCCTCATCATCCTCTTCCTGTGCCCCAGGACCAAAAGAGGTACTAGCACTACCCACATTACTATAGACATACCGAAAATCACCAGGCGGGGGTGTGTACCATGAAGGGTGCACGTGATCCGGAGGGATGTGCCCCTGCCTATAGTGATGGTCATATATGGGGTATTGGCTGCGCTGGTAGTCGACCATGAATTGGTCGTACCAGCTTTGTTGTGCCTCTATTCGGTCGAACCGCTGATCAAAGCCGTCCATACGTAAATGTAACCGCTCTAAGGAGGCCAGGACGGGATCAGGATTGGTATGGCGGGGTGATGGTGGGGGTGGAGGAGCGGTGTGCGAGGTGCCACCAAACTCATAGGTAGAGGATGGGCCTCCTTGCTCAAATGTGGAAGAGGGGCGGCGCTCCTCGTGTGCGGAGGAAGAGCCACCTTGCCTAAAACTAGACATGAATCCATCTCGTCCCCGTCGTGAATACTGGTTGTGAAAAGGCTCATGATGAGGCCTCTCCACTGCAATAGGCTCAGGTTGAGGTGCCTCCTCTCTAAAGAGATAAGAGGCACGATTGGGGACTAAGTCGGGGAGAGCTTGGGTAGGAAGAGGGATACCAACTAGTCTGTCATGAACCTTCCACCATGTTTGACCGTTAATGAGCTCTATCCACTTAGATTGAACTAAGTGGTTCATACTGATGGTGGTGATCTCACGAGGGAGTACCCCTTCTCCTCTCCAACCAAAGTGCATTGCTATGTAAGTGATGAGTCCGCCAAACTGTATCGGTGTACGAACCGTGCTGGGTTGATTAATAGTATGGCGGAATGTATGGACTAGGAGTCTAGCTAGATTGTAGGTAAAACCGCATTCAGGGCGGAGGAATGAGCCTAAAATAACCAAATCATTGCTATTGGCCTTGTTGGACTCGGATTTGGCCGTGATAGTGAATGACATGAACTTGAGCCAAATCCTGAGAATAGGGTGATGGACCTTTTTCAGAACTAAGTTCTGCAGGTTGGTCAAGTTTTCTCCAGATATTAACGGCCAAATCTGGGAAGGGTGTTGTGCATAGTCTAATCCCCTTCCCGAGTTATCTAGACCAAACAAATCAACAAGCTCAGACGTACTGAGCTGCCGCTCAACTCCATCTATCCTGAAAAACAGAGTGGTTTCACCAAAATCGTCCTGTGTGATGGTCAAAGAGCTTAAAAATTCTAAGACTAACCCTGAATATGTCTCCCTATGCATATTAAACATGAAACCCATTCCTATAGCTCTAAAGAAGTGCATAGCATACTCAAATAAACCTAGGTTTCTAAGCAAATTAGCACAAATAAATCTGGTTGGGATGATAGGCCTTTGCTTAATATATTGAAACTTATCTCTTTGCGCCTCATCCCGAAAGACAACATTAGGGTAGTCCTCATCTGGTTCAAGGTGTGGTGGTGATGGACTCCTCTCTCTTCTTCTTGTTCTCCTTGGTGCCATTGTTGATAATTATTGCAAATGAACAACAAAAACAAGGCACAAACAAAAGGATTTCGACTAAAATGTAGAAATTTGTTAGGAAAAACAAAAATTAAACCTAAAAAATATAAATTTACCTTGAAGATGCAAAAACCCTAAAACTTGAAACTTGAGATGGAAATGGTGATTATGGTGTGACAAGGGTTGAAGAAGATGATGAAAATGGTGGGAGATTAAGGGATTTGAAAGAGAAAAGATGAAGAAAATGGAAGAATTAGAAGGATTTGAGAGTTAGGGTTTGGGTTTTTTAGTGAGAGAAAGTGAGAGAAGTAAGGGTTGCTCGAGTGGAATGAGGGATTGCTCGAGTAGATCTGATTTTAAAAACGCATTGTCAGAAAACTGCTGTTCGCTCGACCGAGCGAGCTCGCTCGACCTGGTCGAGCGGTGTCCAATTCTTCAAATTTCACTTTCTGCCTCAAAATTGCAGTTTCTGGAAAATTTTGGAAAACATTGCTCGAGTGGGTCGAGCGATGTTCCTCGAGCAGGTCGAGCCAATTCTCAGCCTTCTGCCTGCACACCCGCTGCTCGCTCGACCAGGTGGTGCTGCTCGAGTAAGTCGAGCGGGGGTCGAGCGGGGGTCGAGCGAGGAGTTTTTCTGCTATTTTTTTTTTTGCTTTTGAACATCTTAGTGCCATGTTAAACTGAAAATACCCTTTTTGCTCGACACTACAGCTCCAGTTCTGCAAATTCCCTCATCTTATGCATGAATGAACAACTTTACTTACTATCATGCATCCACCAACTAAGTACAAGCATGCTATACAACAATACAAACTAAAACTTGAAACATTAATTAAAAAAGTAAAAACTCAAACCGAAGTTGGGTTGCCTACCAACTAGCGCTTCTTTTAGGTCATTAGCTAGACCTTTTTCAGTAAATAGCTTGACAGACTTCGAAGGAGTTTGTCAAAATCACTCCCTACACAAGAAAGAGTTAAGTAATAACAAATAGAGAAAAACAAAGACAAACATCTCAATGAAATAGAATATATATAGAAAAATGGCTTATCATTACATGATGAAAAGCCAAAGAAAAACTGGACAAAGGGAGGAAAGCGGAAATCAGTTGGAATAGGTTGACATAGATCAATGGAGGTGAAGCTATATCCAACTAATGGCAAAGCTTTATGATCATTAAAAGGAGCATGAAACAGACCAAATTGAGGTATTATAGGGTGATCACAATGCATGATGTTTAGAGTCTCACTAGAAAGAGTGTTGTATGTATGCACATATGACTCCTTATTAATAGGCACATTAATCGTGTGATCACAATGCTCATTCACAAACAAGTCATGCTTACATGGCATAAAAACAAGAGACTCATTAATATAAGACAAGCAAGGTGCCTCTACAATAGGCTCATAGTGAGAGGGCACAGGAAAACAAAGCTGATCATTTATGCCATCAAATGATGTTTCCAAAAGAGGATTATCTATAGAGGAGCAAGATTGGTTAAGGGCTTGCCTTAACTGCATAGAAAATTCCTTAAAATCTTCATTTTCATAAATCAAATCATCATCACCAGACTCCTCGAAGGGTGGATAGGGACAAGGGTACGAAAAAGGTAAAGCGGAGGACCCGTTAAGGTAACTAGGATCCGCATATTCTACACTAAACTCATTAACCAAGTCATAACTCCCATCAAAACTTTCATATGAAATTTTCTCAATATAGTCATCTTTCGGTGCTAAACATGAAGGATTTGCCTCCAAATGGTCAAGATAGGTTGTATGATTCATATCATGAGAAGGGAGCGTATGAGCCATTTCTTGTTCATAGCTTTCCTTGGCTAACCATTCAAAAAATTCCCAAGCTCTTTCTATTGGTTGGTCAAGGAACTCAAAGTTATACATGATCTCGACTTGATCCCTAGTCTCATCATTTAAACCATCATACATCATTTTGCATATATTCCACATTTCAAGGTCATGGTCATGTGGTAGGGAGTCACCAAGCCTCCAATAATACCTCCAAAAAGCTTCATGCTTAAATTGGCGACACAACAAGCTAGCCATAAGAGTCATACAAAGAACCAACTAATTAAGAAAAACCATCAATATAACACCGTCACTCCCCGGCAACGGCGCCAAAAACTTGATCGGGACTTTACGTCCTTCAAATGTAATACCGCAAGTGCACGGCGTAGTTTAGTACGACGGCAAGTACGGGTCGAATCCACAGGGAGTGGGGGTTATGTCAATGGTTTCTCAATCGATTAGCGAGCTCAAAAACGTATAAAATGGTGTTTGGAGATAGAACTTAATAAAGCAAGTAATTGGAATGAAAAGCAAAACATAAAAGTAATTAACAACACAATGAACTAAGGCAAAGAACACAACGAACACAATCAATTAGCTAAATAGGCATAGGTTAGGCTTTCTCACCATGGTAGTCTTTACTAACTTCAACCTAAGGTCATGGTTATGGGTTGTTATGAGGAAGAACGTATCTTAAATACTAATGTTCTCTCTCGAGCAACAATAGCTTCCTAAAACATACTTAACTACCTATTCTCATGGAGCTAAGCATAGATTAAGACATGAAGCACACATTCATTATTTCCAATCAAAACATCTACCTATTCTCATGGAGATGATTCAACTTTTAAGCATAGATTATCGTAAAAAATCGACTCTCGCCCTCAATTCAACGACACTAAACAAGATAGCAAAATCTATGTTAAACCATAAACAACACAACCATAGCCAAAGGTAAAGATAGCAATTTAAACTATATACATGGTGATCATGCCTAACCTAAGCCAAAACAAACTACTCACACATATTCATATTGAAATTATAGATTGCAATTAAGCCAAGAATCATTAAGAAATGAATTGAACTAGAGTACCTTAACAAGATGCAATTTGAAGAGCAATCAAACATAAATATATGAAAGTAAAGGCAAACAATAACTAAGCAACATGAATTGAATCCAAAGTAAATAAAGATAGAGATTACTCTTTGATGAACAAGATAAATGGATGATTCAAAGTAATTCCTTCCAAAAGCTTCAATACAATGCACCAATGGTTGAAGAAATCCAAATTGCAAAATGTTACAATAAGGAATGAAACTAGGATTGAAAATGAAATTGCAAAAGTGTTTGAATTGAAAATGAGATTATACTAACACTAACTCTCTATTGAAATGAAAGCTAAGCAATTGAAGAATACATAAACATTACTCTAAATGATGGGTGAAAACTGAGTTAGCTAATTTGAGATGAAAGCTGAGATGTCTCCAGCTCCTCCTTCTTCTTCCCTATTTATAGAGCTTCAAGGCATGTGGGGGTGGTGGTTCCATGATTGCTCCACCACCCCTAAGGTGTAGGAGGGAGGTGCCACCCCTAAAGATAGGGTAGGGTGGCTAGCAAAGTCCTTTCAGTAGCAAAGATAAGGAAATGAATCTAATTGGACCAAAATACTTCTTATAAAGATCGCGAAAACCTGCTGCCGCCCATTTCGCTCGACCCGAGCAAGCTAGCTCGACCTGGTCGAGCGAACATCAGGTACTTCGACAGAAACTTCAGAATGTGGACAGAAGGATTGGATTTGGTCTGCTCGACCCGATCCATCTCGCTCGACCAGGTCGAGCGGATACCCTGTGCCTTTGTCTTGAGTTCTGCCAGTGTTCAGAAGCTACTGGAAGTTGGAGAACAATACGCTCGACTCGAGCCATGTTGCTCGACCTGGTCGAGCGGCCTTTAGTAGAGCTTTAATCAGCTTCTGATCTCAAGTGTGGGTCCAAGCTTGCTCGAGCCACCTTGGCTCGACCCAGATTTGGTCGAGTGGCTTTGAAATGGCCTCTTTTGGCTCTCGTTTCGGCTTATCTTCTTGACTTGGCTCATCGAGGCCTTGCTTCCTTAAGTTTTTTGGAGTTGAATGAGCAGCGTATGCATTAAAAGTGCTTGATTTAATAAGTTTAACCTGAAATTCAACAAAACAACAAAATACCAAACCAAGCGTAAAATCTTACATAAAACAAGCATCGCTGCATCAAATCTCAACATAAATCAATTAAACAACGGGGATAAAGTATGAATAAAATGTAGTTAACAAATTCCCCCAAGCCAATCCCTTGCTTGTCCTCAAGCAAGTGCTCTACCAAAATTAAAAAGTCAAACAAAATAAAACTAAAAATCACAAATGCACAAAATGGATCTTAGGAAAGCCGTAAACATGAAAACATAAGCCACGAAAAATCAAAATATGTATGGCAGACTAGCAAACTATGATTATCAATTCTAAAAGCTTGAAATACGCACCTGATTCCACTAATCATCCTCAAAACAAGTCATCGAGCGAGGATCTCACCAAACTGAGTCTAGGACTCCCAATACCAATCGCAATCAGTATAAGTGGACCTCACTTTTGGGTATGTAAGCCAAGATGAACAACCACACTCAAGTGTTTTGAAGTTACGCTCATTCCCTCATCCTATGGCTCAATGTGATGTGAGCTTCTAAATGGAGATGTGTCAAAGTTTCGCACCTCGGTACTCGGGGACTCAAAGGCTAAGACTTCACTAGAAGTAAGTGGATGAGCCTGAAAGAGGTGAATTGGAGTAGGCTAGAGTACGATGAAACATAGAAAAGGGTAAGGTTATGAAAAGAGATAGCATAACTATTTAGTTAACCTGAACAAACCAAAATGACCCATGGTTTACACAACTTGGCATTTATTAATTACTAATATTTTTCTGTACAAGTTTGAACTTCTCTTTTTTTTTTCTTTATATATATATATATATATATATATATATATATATATATATATATATATATATATATATATATATATATATATATATATATATATATATATATATATATATATATATATATATATATATATATATATATATATATATATATATATATAAATATATATATATATATATATATATATATATATATATATATATATATATATATATATATATATATATATATATATATATATATATAAATATGAAAAACAAACACTTCACTACCAAAAGCGGGTAGTAAAATCAAAAGTGCTCTTAAAGCCATACATCACCAACTAACTATTTACAACCATACTAAAATCAAAATATCACCTTATATACAAGTGGTGATCTCAAGAATCTCAAAAATCAAAGACAAGATAAAGACTAATGCCAAGTGTGATAAACCGACAACCAACATTCCATCAACCAACCAAATAGTATGCTTAGGGTAAAGATAGAAAGAGGGTGAAAGTGAATGTGTATAAAAGAGAATAGGAAGTTCGAATAAGATATGAAAGAAAATGGGTATAATGTAGGTTAACAAAAAGGGTTAGAAAGAAAGAAAGAAAACAAGCTCATCCAAACTAGCAACTAGATCCATACAATGCCCAAGTCCCTCAAGTCATGCCTAGTGCGCTACAAATCCACAATCTCATTAATCAACATGAAGGCATGGTAGAGGCTCAATAACTACTCACGGGTTTAAAATATGTCCACAAATACCCAAAGGCGGTGCCACAAACCAAATCCTGCTTGACTATTGTTTTGAAAATTCAAAGGTTCACTGGTTTGTAAGTCAAAAATTTAGAAAGAATAATTCATGTTTGCTACAATACCATACATAAATCAATTTCATGGCCCTAAATGAAATACAAGACAACTATTCAAAGATCCAAATTATGCATAAGAGTTGCTAACATAGACAATAACCAAAGAAACAACAAACAAACAATCCAAAGAAAAACAAACCAAAGAAACTAACAAACAAGAAATCTAACCACTACTAGCATGCATATGTACAAAAGGAACAAGAGAAAAGCATACCTCTACACAAAACAACTCAACACCTCCCCCAAGCCGAACTGAGCAGTGTCCTCAATGCGACCAATGGCTTGAAGAAAGTGCAAGGGCTCTAATCATCACTCTCATCATCATCATCATCATCCTCCTCATTATCATCATCGTCCTCATCATCCTCTTCCTGTGCCCCAGGACCAAAAGAGGTACTAGCACTACCCACATTACTATAGACATACCGAAAATCACCAGGCGGGGGTGTGTACCATGAAGGGTGCACGTGATCCGGAGGGATGTGCCCCTGCCTATAGTGATGGTCATATATGGGGTATTGGCTGCGCTGGTAGTCGACCATGAATTGGTCGTACCAGCTTTGTTGTGCCTCTATTCGGTCGAACCGCTGATCAAAGCCGTCCATACGTAAATGTAACCGCTCTAAGGAGGCCAGGACGGGATCAGGATTGGTATGGCGGGGTGATGGTGGGGGTGGAGGAGCGGTGTGCGAGGTGCCACCAAACTCATAGGTAGAGGATGGGCCTCCTTGCTCAAATGTGGAAGAGGGGCGGCGCTCCTCGTGTGCGGAGGAAGAGCCACCTTGCCTAAAACTAGACATGAATCCATCTCGTCCCCGTCGTGAATACTGGTTGTGAAAAGGCTCATGATGAGGCCTCTCCACTGCAATAGGCTCAGGTTGAGGTGCCTCCTCTCTAAAGAGATAAGAGGCACGATTGGGGACTAAGTCGGGGAGAGCTTGGGTAGGAAGAGGGATACCAACTAGTCTGTCATGAACCTTCCACCATGTTTGACCGTTAATGAGCTCTATCCACTTAGATTGAACTAAGTGGTTCATACTGATGGTGGTGATCTCACGAGGGATTACCCCTTCTCCTCTCCAACCAAAGTGCATTGCTATGTGAGTGATGAGTCCGCCAAATTGTATCGGTGTACGAACAGTGCTGGGTTGATTAATAGTATGGCGGAATGTATGGACTAGGAGTCTAGCTAGATTGTAGGTAAAACCGCATTCAGGGCGGAGGAATGAGCCTAAAATAACCAAATCATTGCTATTGGCCTTGTTGGACTCGGATTGGCCGTGATAGTGAATGACATGAACTTGAGCCAAATCCTGAGAACAGGGTGATGGACCTTTTTCAGAACTAAGTTCTGCAGGTTGGTCAAGTTTTCTCCAGATATTAACGGCCAAATCTGGGAAGGGTGTTGTGCATAGTCTAATCCCCTTCCCGAGTTATCTAGACCAAACAAATCAACAAGCTCAGACGTACTGAGCTGCCGCTCAACTCCATCTTCCTGAAAAACAGAGTGGTTTCACCAAAATCGTCCTGTGTGATGGTCAAAGAGCTTAAAAATTCTAAGACTAACCCTGAATATGTCTCCCTATGCATATTAAACATGAAACCCATTCCTATAGCTATAAAGAAGTGCATAGCATACTCAAATAAACCTAGGTTTCTAAGCAAATTAGCACAAATAAATCTGGTTGGGATGATAGGCCTTTGCTTAATATATTGAAACTTATCTCTTTGCGCCTCATCCCGAAAGACAACATTAGGGTAGTCCTCATCCGGTTCAAGGTGTGGTGGTGATGGACTCCTCTCTCTTCTTCTTGTTCTCCTTGGTGCCATTGTTGATAATTATTGCAAATGAACAACAAAAACAAGGCACAAACAAAAGGATTTCTACTAAAATGTAGAAATTTGTTAGGAAAAACAAAAATTAAACCTAAAAAATATAAATTTACCTTGAAGATGCAAAAACCCTAAAACTTGAAACTTGAGATGGAAATGGTGATTATGGTGTGACAAGGGTTGAAGAAGATGATGAAAATGGTGGGAGATTAAGGGATTTGAAAGAGAAAAGATGAAGAAAATGGAAGAATTAGAAGGATTTGAGCGTTAGGGTTTGGGTTTTTTAGTGAGAGAAAGTGAGAGAAGTAAGGGTTGCTCGAGTGGAATGAGGGATTGCTCGAGTAGATCTGATTTTAAAAACGCATTGTCAGAAAACTGCTGTTCGCTCGACCGAGCGAGCTCGCTCGACCTGGTCGAGCGGTGTCCAATTCTTCAAATTTCACTTTCTGCCTCAAAATTGCAGTTTCTGGAAAATTTTGGAAAACATTGCTCGAGTGGGTCGAGTGATGTTCCTCGAGCAGGTCGAGCCAATTCTCAGCCTTCTGCCTGCACACCCGCTGCTCGCTCGACCAGGTGGTGCTGCTCGAGTAAGTCGAGCGGGGGTCGAGCGGGGGTCGAGCGAGGAGTTTTTCTGCTATTTTTTTTTTTGCTTTTGAACATCTTAGTGCCATGTTAAACTGAAAATACCCTTTTTGCTCGACACTACAGCTCCAGTTCTGCAAATTCCCTCATCTTATGCATGAATGAACAACTTTACTTACTATCCTGCATCCACCAACTAAGTACAAGCATGCTATACAACAATACAAACTAAAACTTGAAACATTAATTAAAAAAGTAAAAACTCAAACCGAAGTTGGGTTGCCTCCCAACTAGCGCTTCTTTTAGGTCATTAGCTAGACCTTTTTCAGTAAATAGCTTGACAGGCTTCGAAGGAGTTTGTCAAAATCACTCCCTACACAAGAAAGAGTTAAGTAATAACAAATAGAGAAAAACAAAGACAAACATCTCAATGAAATAGAATATATATAGAAAAATGGCTTATCATTACATGATGAAAAGCCAAAGAAAAACTGGACAAAGGGAGGAAAGCGGAAATCAGTTGGAATAGGTTGACATAGATCAATGGAGGTGAAGCTATATCCAACTAATGGCAAAGCTTTATGATCATTAAAAGGAGCATGAAACAGACCAAATTGAGGTATTATAGGGTGATCACAATGCATGATGCTTAGAGTCTCACTAGAAAGAGTGTTGTATGTATGCACATATGACTCCTTATTAATAGGCACATTAATCGTGTGATCACAATGCTCATTCACAAACAAGTCATGCTTACATGGCATAAAAACAAGAGACTCATTAATATAAGACAAGCAAGGTGCCTCTACAATAGGCTCATAGTGAGAGGGCACAGGAATACAAAGCTGATCATTTATGCCATCAAATGATGTTTCCAAAAGAGGATTATCTATAGAGGAGCAAGATTGGTTAAGGGCTTGCCTTAACTGCATAGAAAATTCCTTAAAATCTTCATTTTCATAAATCAAATCATCATCACCAGACCCCTCGAAGGGTGGATAGGGACAAGGGTACGAAAAAGGTAAAGCGGAGGACCCGTTAAGGTAACTAGGATCCGCATATTCTACACTAAACTCATTAACCAAGTCATAACTCCCATCAAAACTTTCATATGAAATTTTCTCAATATAGTCATCTTTCGGTGCTAAACATGAAGGATTTGCCTCCAAATGGTCAAGATAGGTTGTATGATTCATATCATGAGAAGGGAGCGTATGAGCCATTTCTTGTTCATAGCTTTCCTTGGCTAACCATTCAAAAAATTCCCAAGCTCTTTCTATTGGTTGGTCAAGGAACTCAAAGTTATACATGATCTCGACTTGATCCCTAGTCTCATCATTTAAACCATCATACATCATTTTGCATATATTCCACATTTCAAGGTCATGGTCATGTGGTAGGGAGTCACCAAGCCTCCAATAATACCTCCAAAAAGCTTCATGCTTAAATTGGCGACACAACAAGCTAGCCATAAGAGTCATACAAAGAACCAACTAATTAAGAAAAACCATCAATATAACACCGTCACTCCCCGGCAACGGCGCCAAAAACTTGATCGGGACTTTACGTCCTTCAAATGTAATACCGCAAGTGCACGGCGTAGTTTAGTACGACGGCAAGTACGGGTCGAATCCACAGGGAGTGGGGGTTATGTCAATGGTTTCTCAATCGATTAGCGAGCTCAAAAACGTATAAAATGGTGTTTGGAGATAGAACTTAATAAAGCAAGTAATTGGAATGAAAAGCAAAACATAAAAGTAATTAACAACACAATGAACTAAGGCAAAGAACACAACGAACACAATCAATTAGCTAAATAGGCATAGGTTAGGCTTTCTCACCATGGTAGTCTTTACTAACTTCAACCTAAGGTCATGGTTATGGGTTGTTATGAGGAAGAACGTATCTTAAATACTAATGTTCTCTCTCGAGCAACAATAGCTTCCTAAAACATACTTAACTACCTATTCTCATGGAGCTAAGCATAGATTAATACATGAAGCACACATTCATTATTTCCAATCAAAACATCTACCTATTCTCATGGAGATGATTCAACTTTTAAGCATAGATTATCGTTAAAAATCGACTCTCGCCCTCAATTCAACGACACTAAACAAGATAGCAAAATCTATGTTAAACCATAAACAACACAACCATAGCCAAAGGTAAAGATAGCAATTTAAACTATATACATGGTGATCATGCCTAACCTAAGCCAAAACAAACTACTCACACATATTCATATTGAAATTATAGATTGCAATTAAGCCAAGAATCATTAAGAAATGAATTGAACTAGAGTACCTTAACAAGATGCAATTTGAAGAGCAATCAAACATAAATATATGAAAGTAAAGGCAAACAATAACTAAGCAACATGAATTGAATCCAAAGTAAATAAAGATAGAGATTACTCTTTGATGAACAAGATAAATGGATGATTCAAAGTAATTCCTTCCAAAAGCTTTAATACAATGCACCAATGGTTGAAGAAATCCAAATTGCAAAATGTTACAATAAGGAATGAAACTAGGATTGAAAATGAAATTGCAAAAGTGTTTGAATTGAAAATGAGATTATACTAACACTAACTCTCTATTGAAATGAAAGCTAAGCAATTGAAGAATACATAAACATTACTCTAAATGATGGGTGAAAACTGAGTTAGCTAATTTGAGATGAAAGCTGAGATGTCTCCAGCTCCTCCTTCTTCTTCCCTATTTATAGAGCTTCAAGGCATGTGGGGGTGGTGGTTCCATGATTGCTCCACCACCCCTAAGGTGTAGGAGGGAGGTGCCACCCCTAAAGATAGGGTAGGGTGGCTAGCAAAGTCCTTTCAGCAGCAAAGATAAGGAAATGAATCTAATTGGACCAAAATACTTCTTATAAAGATCGCGAAAACCTGCTGTCGCCCATTTCGCTCGACCCGAGCAAGCTAGCTCGACCTGGTCGAGCGAACATCAGGTACTTCGACAGAAACTTCAGAATGTGGACACAAGGATTGGATTTGGTCTGCTCGACCCGATCCATCTCGCTCGACCAGGTCGAGCGGATACCCTGTGCCTTTGTCTTGAGTTCTGCCAGTGTTCAGAAGCTACTGGAAGTTGGAGAACAATACGCTCGACTCGAGCCATGTTGCTCGACCTGGTCGAGCGGCCTTTAGTAGAGCTTTAATCAGCTTCTGATCTCAAGTGTGGGTCCAAGCTTGCTCGAGCCACCTTGGCTCGACCCAGATTTGGTCGAGTGGCTTTGAAATGGCCTCTTTTGGCTCTCGTTTCGGCTTATCTTCTTGACTTGGCTCATCGAGGCCTTGCTTCCTTAAGTTTTTTGGAGTTGAATGAGCAGCGTATGCATTAAAAGTGCTTGATTTAATAAGTTTAACCTGAAATTCAACAAAACAACAAAATACCAAACCAAGCGTAAAATCTTACATAAAACAAGCATCGCTGCATCAAATCTCAACATAAATCAATTAAACAACGGGGATAAAGTATGAATAAAATGTAGTTAACACTAAGATACTTAAAAGGAACGAGCAACAAAGGGATCCTATACAAGAAGAATGAGTATATTGATCTTTTTGGCTATACAGATGCAGACTAGGCTGGAGATCGAGATGATAGGAAGTCAACATCTGGGTACTTTACTCTTGTCGGGAGTAATCTTGTTACTTGGAAAAGCAAGAAGCAGAAGGTGGTTGCCTTGTCAAGTGCAGAAGCTGAGTTTAGAGGGATAGCAAAGGGGGTTATAGAAATTCTATGGATCAGAAAACTCCTTAATGATCTTCAATGTTATCAAAAGCGCGCGTCCATATTATATTGTGATAATAAAGCAGCTATTAGTATCTCAGAAAATCCAGTCCAACATGATCGAACAAAGCATGTTGAGATTGATAGGCACTTTATCAAGGAAAAACTGGAGAACAACATAATCTGTCTTCCTTTCGTGAGATCCAAAGATCAACTCGCAGATATTCTTACCAAGGCTGTAGCGTCAGGGGTCTTCATTACTACGTTATGCAAGTTAGGTTTTGGTGACCCCACTACCTAACTTGAGAGGGAGTGTGGAAACGTATATTAGGTTTCCATTTATGTATAGCATAATATTTATTTTATTCCTGTTACCATACTTAGCTGCTAGTATTCTTTGTATACAAGGGCTGGATTATTATTAATAAAATACACATAAATACATATTAAAAACCCTAATTTCCGCTGTCTCTCTATCTTCCAAATTATGGGACATTGTCTAAAATAAAAATAATTCAAACTAAAATAGACAGAGCGAATTAGCAAATGATGTAAACTGATTAATACCAAGTAAGTAGTCACATTAGTAATCTTACTACTAAATGCTTAAATTATCAATTTGGTTCTATCTCTTCTTTCTTTGATGTGATGTTACAATATCATTTCTTTAGTAATTATTACGCCATCCCTTTTGAAGTAAGACTACACCTTACTCACTTTTTATTTTTTTTTTAAATTAAAACTCATTTTAACCCAATAATTTTTTTAAACTACTAAACCATCACTTTTGTCTAATATCATTTGTCTAATTGTTGTGGCACTAGTGGAAAAAACGACATTGGCTGCGGTTTTAGTTTATACGCAACCAATATATAAATTTAAAAAAAAAAAATAAAATGGGCTGCGGTTTTTAAAGTTGTCCGCAACAAAAAAAAAAGAAATAATCAAATGGCCTGCGGTTTTTAAAGTTGTCCGCAGCCCTAAGCCCATGAATTCCTAAACCCTAAAATAAAAGGGCTCCCCTAATAAAAACCTAACATAATACGGCGCCTCTCTAACCCTTCAAAACTTTAGATCTAAATTTTCCTCCTTCAAAACGGCGCATCCCATACAAACCTTCAAAACCTTCAAAACTATAGAAAGCTTCAAAACCTTCAAAACTTCAAAATTTCTAAAATCTTTTAAAATCAAACCTTCAAAACTTCGAAACCCTTACAAACCTTCATCAACGGCGCATTTTCACCTTCATTTTTTCCATTTTGGCCGAGATTCGAGATTTGTTCGAGATTCGTTTTGTTCGAGATAGTTCGAGATAGTTCTACTTTGATAGTTCATCGTTTTGTTCGAGATTCGAGATTTTGAAGATATCTTGAAGATATCTTGAAGATCTAGGTTTAATTTTGTAAGTTCTACTTTGATAGTTCATCTTGTAAAAAACCCTTACAAACATATTTTGAAGATAGTTCATCGTTTTGTTCGAGATTTTGAAGATATCTAGGTTTTGTAAGATATCGAAACCCTAGTAAAAACCCTTACCAATTCTGTTTTGAAGATATCGTTTTGTAAGATCTAGGTTTTGTAAGTTCTGTTTTGAGAATTTAATGAAGAAACCTTGTAAGTTTTATGAAAGATCTGTAAGTTCTGTTTTGTTTGTTTGTTCTTGGAAGATCTATTTTGTTCTGTAAGATCTGTAAGATCTAGGAATTTGTAAGTTGATCGTTTTTTTTATTTCGTTTTTTTTTTTTTTGAGTTATTTTTTTTATTTTGTTTTTTTTGAGTTTTTTTTTATTTCGTTTGTTCTTGGTTTGTTCGTTTTTTTATTTCGTTTGGTATGAAGATCGTTCGTATGAAGATCTGGGTTTTTTTTTTATGTTTGATGTTTAGATTTTGAGTTTGTATGTTCGATCGTTTGGTATGAAGATCGTTTGTATTTAGATCTGGGTTGTGTATGAAATTTTTCAGAATTCGTTTTAGAATTCTGAAAATTTTTTTTATTTTGAAAAAAGCCTAAAGGGCTGCGGACATTTTGACCTGTCCGCAGCCCTTAAGCCTTTTTTGGGCTGCGCATAAAAACCGCAGCCTTTCTCTAATATTAAGGGCTGCTACAATAATGGCTTGGGTCGTAATACGCAGCCCATAAGGGCTTAAAAACCGCAGCCCTTAAGGTTTTTTCCACTAGTGTGGGTTCTCGTTTATATTGTCATGTAATTATTTTTAGGTGAGATAAATGTTAATATATAGCACATGAACAACTTACAAGTATTTCAAAAATCATTTGAGAACAATATTAAATATACTTATAATTAATGAAAAATATAAATGTATCTTTTAATACCCAAATATTAATTGTAGGATTTTTGTTCTAGACACTAATTCTCATTTATTTTATTATAAATTCCAATTCCAATGGTACATTATTGTACCACCAATGGTGTAAATTCATATAAAACTTACTAATAAATAACGTGGATAATGATTATAAATAAAGATATATACTAAATGAATTGTGTAAATAAAATTAGAAGAGAGTTAAAATATATGATGGAAATTAAATGAAAAATATTGGACTTTGTCTAAAACAAAAATAATTCAAACTAAAATAGACATATCGAATTAGCAATTGATGTAAATTGAGTAAGTAGTCACATTATTACTTTTACTACCAAACACTTAAAGTATGAATTTGCTTTTATATCTTTTTTCTTTGATGTGATGTTACAATAACATGAGTACACACCAGCACTTTTTTCTTTAAATTAAAACCAATTTTAACCCTGTTTCTGCTAAGAAACGATCGAATTTATAAACGATACTCTAAGTAGGAAGTACCTTTAGATTAGACGAAGTAAGATGATCTGACCGCCGCGCGTAGTGTTCCTACAACCACAAGGAAAACTAAACCGGGGGCTGATGTAGTCCCGGGAAGCCCTCCAATGCTTAAGTCAGACCGGGATTCAGATATATAATAAGTGTAAGTATATGTATAAGAGTAGAATTGTGTACCTTTATCATATAGATGAATGATGTATTTATAGCAATAAGTTGTAGGATTGTGAAGGTAGTTACTTGATTAATGGTAATCCATGGTGATCATGGTTGTGTAAGTGGGGGTAACGAGTGGTTACTTAAGGAGTAATGAGTAGTTATTGAAGGTGGAAATTTTGGCGCTGACTTATATATATATACGAAATATTTGACCCATAACATTGGCCCCACGCATATAGAGGAAGAGATGACGACCAATTAGAGGAAACGATCTTTGTCTATATGCGGAAAGAAGTATTAGTCATACAGAGAAAATATCTCGAATTTTGAATTTGTCAACATTTGGATGTCTCGGAATTCGAAAGTTTCGATATTTGTGAGATCATATGTCTCGGCCAATAGGGGTCTGACTTATAGAAGTCTTGGACTAGGATCAAGACTTGGCTTGTTTTGGCCCCAACCCTTCAGGTTGGACCAATAGGAAGTCCGGTTTATGGAAGTCCTAGACTTCGCTTGATTTTGGCCCCAACACTCTATAGGGCCCATAGGAAGTCCGACTTATAGAAGTCTTGGACTTTGAATCAAGACTTTGCTTGATTTTAGCCCCAACACTCTGTAGGGCAAATAGGGTGTCCGACTTATAGAAGTCTCGGACTTTGAATCAAGACTTTGCTTGATTTTAGCCCCAACACTCTGTAGGGCCAATAGGGAGTCCGACTTATAGAAGTCTCGGACTTTGAATCAAGACTTGGCTTGATTTTCGCCCCAACACTCTGTAGGGGCAATAGGGAGTCCGACTTATAGAAGTCTCGGACTTTGAAGCAAGACTTGTCTTAATTTTAGCCCCAACACTTTGTAGGGCCAATAGTGAGTCCGACTTATAGAAGTCCCGGACTTTGAATCAAGACTAGCTTGATTTTAGGGTCAATAGGGAGTCCGACTTATAGAAGTCTCGGACCTAGTAAATGACATAGGTCATTTTGATGCAAGGTGAATTGTTCGAAAGAATTCATGAATATTCGGACATAGGTCCGCAGCATATTAAGAATTTCAATGGAAAACACAACATCTCAGACATATGTTTGTCTGTCAAGGGATCAAGTTATCAAGCTAGGTGATACTCGCAATGAATGCTAAAAATTGACCAACAATGGTTGAGTCATCTAACTCATAATATTAGCCCCATGCATAAAGGTGATAAGGAGTGAAGTTTCGCGAATGAAGTATCGACTTTTATGCAGAAAAATAATGAAGCCTCAGTGGGTCCATGATATATGGAAACCCTTAGCCCCATGTTTTCAACTTAGGGACTAAATTAAGTTCAACTTTCATATCATCGGGCAATGGAAAAAACTTATAATAATTTATAGCCCCAAACTTTCATGTGGAAGAGCAATAAAATAATAACCCTTGTTAAATGCGTTGGCTAAAAGAAAATTTAGGTAACATTTATGCCAAATAAAAAGTCATTGTATTCCAATGTTGTGCTCATTTCCATGGTATAAGAACTCTACATCCATATTGAAGTATTTGAGAACTACAAATTTCCCTCTAGTTGTATATCATCAATAAAGTAAAGGAAAATTTGCCAAGAATAATACCAACTATCACCCGTTGGCCAGAAATAATCCCAACTATTGATTATTTTTTAATAATCCCAACTATTGATGAAGTTTGCTGAAAATAGTTCCACTCTATTTTCAACCGGCTGTAGCAGGTTTTTTGAGTATTTTTTTACCTTTTTTTTACTTTCCTTCATCAAATTAGGTAAACCTATATTAAAGTGAAAAAAAAGGTAAAAAAAACACTCAAAAAACCTGCTACATCCGGTTGAAAATAGAGTGGGACTGTTTTCAGCAAACTTCATCAATAGTTGGGATTATTAAAAAATAATCAATAGTTGGGATTATTTCTGGTCAACGGGTGATAGTTGGGATTATTCTTGGCAAATTTTCCTAAAGTAAATTAAGTTATTATTATCAAAGCATAAGGAAGTTCAAGAGATGATAACTCGGACGCTTGGTAAAAAAATAACTAGGCCCTTGCAAATTCATTGGTTGAATGTACGAAGATAGCATAACGATATCAAAGGTGATTACTAGCTTTGCTTCGGTGTTGAGAGAATAATGGTAATGTCGATGTGCTTATATCCTCGATGATGATATTAGTGAATAAAATCATAAAAAGCATTTCAAAGGAGTGTAAGCATGATGATAATCCTATTGTAGAGTATAAATGATAATGGCTACGCATAATGATAATTCCTTCGATGCACCGAATAGAAATATAGTATTAAGACATAATTTCTTTGATCAACATTCTTGATTTTAAGGATGCATAATGATGATATTGTAAGATCCCAACTTGTTTACCACTACATTGCAACTTAACTGAAATCTCATCATAGTTAAGACCTTTATTTTTTTTAGGGTCTCAATTTCTTTGTTTCCCTTAAAAATAGGAGTTCTCCTAAGCAATGTGAATGATGAAGTACTACTAATTGACCAAATTTCCTTTGATAATTAAGGCCAAATAATGTTCATATCTGAATTTATGAATTTATGAATTTATAAAGGATAAAAATGGGAAAAATAATGGAATACCTTCTTGAATGGTTGAATAATAATTGTGTTCCTTCCAAGAAATTCCATCGGTAGAGCAATAACTGCAACTTGCAATACACCATGAGAAAATTGATACGGTAGGTTCATGGGTGTCCATACATAGCAAGAAATTTCATCAGTTTTAGTTCATTTGGGTTCATCCGGCTTTGAGTTCCATGGTTGAAATAGAAAATTTTGAGATAGACATCAACAGCTTTGTAAACGCCATTGTCATATAATCAAGCCGGAATAAATAATGCCAGTTCCATGAGCTTTTCCGCCTTTGAATTAGTATCGGAAATCGCTTCCAACGAAGCAACAGATTTTTTTATGATGATAAATTTTGAGATTTGAATTATGTTGGGGATTCCAACGAAGAAGAGATTTGATTTTTTAGAGGAGACACGACTTTTATGTTTGTAATCCACACAGACGGCGCCAAACTGTTTCATCTAAGAAACGGTCGAATTTATAAAAGATACTCTAAGTAGGAAGTACCTTTAGATTAGAGGAAGTAAGATGATCTGACCGCCGCGCGTGGTGTTTGGTGTTCCTGCAACCACAAGGAAAACTAAACCGGGGGCTGATGTCCCAAGAAGCCCTCCGATGCAAAAGTTAGACCGGGAATCAGATTTGTAATAAGTGTAAGTGTATGTATAAGAGTAGAATTGTGTACCTTTATCATATAGATGAATGATGTATTTATAGCAATAAGTTGTAGGATTGTGAAGGTAGTTACTTTATTAATGGTAATCCATGGTGATCATGGTTGTGTAAGTTGGGGTAACGAGTGGTTACTTTAGGAGTAATGAGTAGTTATTGAATGTGGTAGTTTAGACGTTGACTTATATATATACGAAGTATTTGACCCGTAACAAACCCACTCTTTTTTTTGTTGATCCTATACTAATCAACCATCACTTTCCAATCCCATTTGAGAACTAAAATTCAATTTTATTTCCCAAGTCTTTCTCTTTTCCCTAAGACCTTTCTCACCTACCCAAGTCTTCTTACCCTTTTTCCCAAGTCTGATTAGGGCTGCACACGGTCCGGTCTGGTCTGGTTTGACAGAAAAATCAGACCAGACCAGAAATTCCGGTCTGGAATTTTTTCAGACCAGATCAGACCAGTCAAGACACCAGACCGGACTGGACCAGACCGTTCTAGAACGGTCCGGTCTGGTCTGGTCTACGGTTTTTTCCCTTCTTATAAATTTTATAAATTGAGAATCTAACATAATGTATTCCATACGTACATAAATATTAATATACGTACATAATTAAAGGTACTTAATTATGTCAACCAAAAATACACAAATTGAACAAAAATAGCAAAAAAAAAAAAAAAAAAAATGAACGAAAATATCACCATAATATCAACTAAAAGACAAAAAAAAATCAAGATACAAGTTATAAATATTCAAAATACACAAACTGAACAAAAAAAACCCTAAAAAAATCAAAAAAATCAACCAAAATAGATTCTACAATTGATTCCGTGGTGAAAATCAACAGTCAAGTCGTCAACCATTGAGAGTTGGGGCTTGCGAACTGGGTTGCGTATGGAGATGGAGATAGAGATTATAAAATAAAAAGAAACTATATTAAAAACCAAGAAAGAAGCAAGAACGAACCTAGTTGAGATGGAGAAACAATTACCTGAGTGGCTGAGTGAAACAATACAAGGTTGAAGAAAGGAGCATCGTTTGTGGATTTTGGGTGGAAGAAATTAGAGTACATCTTACTAGGGTTTTCAACTTCTTTGAAGGTGGATTTATATAAGATAAGGTAATTGGCATTTTGATTTTGGGAGTTGGGCCACCAGAGTCCAAACTTCATACTTGGGCCTTCTAATATAAGGAAATTATTACGGTTTTCCGGTCCGGTCCGGTCTGAAAATTTTAAAACCAAGACTGGATCGGAAACCGTATTTTATTTTAAAAAAAACCAGACCAGACCATTTAGATCGTAGACCAGACCAAATATTTAAATTACGGTTTGGTTTACGGTTTAGACCAAACTCTGTTCAGCCCTAAGTCCGATCCCACTTCCCAAATGCAAATAACACTTCCCAACAACATAAATTTTTTTATATAAAATGCAAGTGAGAGAGTCTTATTTTGTCTATAAAATGCAAATAACACTTCCCACTTCCCAAGTCATTGTCATTCTTCAGTTCAAACTCTATCTCACTCATACCATACGTACTACATAGTTTCTTTTTTTTTTTATGAACAAAGTAAATGTTATTAGACAGATCAAACTATAGGCGTTTTTTAGAGGTAATTTTAGATGTTTTTTCTATGTATTTTTCGAATATGTATGTACTTACTTTGATTTGTTCTGTTTTATTTATGATTTTTACTATTTTTTTCAGATCTAAGTTCATATGAATAAACACTAGTGGGAAAAACCTCAAAGACTGCGGTTTTTAGGCCACTATAGGCTGCGGTTTAGGACCCAAGCATTTGTAGTAGCAGCTGATAGCATTAAATAAAGGCTGCGGTTGAAAAACGCAGCAAATATTTTGATTATAGGCTGCGGTCAGCCCAAAAAACCGCAGCCCTTGATGGTAAATCTGAAGGTAAAGGAAGCAGCATTAAAGGCTGCGGTTAGCCCAAAAAACCGCAGCCTATACAGTAATTTTAAAAAAAAAAAAAATTTGTTTAATTAATATTTTTATATATTATAACCATTATAAAATAATAATTATATAAAAATAATACACCAGCTATAATCACCAAAAATTATCATGAAAATAATATTTACAAAAATAATTTAATTGTACATATACAAATAGAGTATATATAAATATACATATATGCAAAAACGTACACCACTACGGAAACATAAGTACTACCAACATAAATTAGCAAGATAGACGGCAACTTTGTCTTTCACCTTGCGAATTTCCGTGTCCGTTATTTCACGTGTTTCCCTTGGAGTCAGTGGCGGACCCAGGAATTTCAAACTGGGGGTACAAAACACGAACGTCATACAGTGGCGGACCCAGGAATTCCAAACGAGGTCTTGCCATCGAATCTCACCTAGCCCTCCCCTCCCATCAACCTCCCCCATATTAAAAATAAAAATAAAAATAAAAGTAAAAATACTTGCGCTGGGCAGTCATGTGACACTTGGGAATGAACCCTAATCAACTCAAAGTCTCTAGCATCACAAACGATGGGCGAAAATTTTTTCAAATATTCGGACCAACTCATGCAAGTCAATTGTGAAAAATTCAAAGATAATGTTGTCATCTAAAGATTTTTTAAATAAAAATAGAAAAATCCAAGAAAAAAAAGATAAATTTTTGAAAAATGCTTCTTAAATTTTGTGAAAAATTTCCAATACAGTATGTTGAGTCCTTCAAATATAACTAACACAAACATGTTTAGAAATAACAAAAGAAAAATCTAATTTTAAAAATCTCACGCTTTCTCATTCTCTTTTAAAAAAATCCAACCTTTATACTGCTCAAAGTACTGACCTCGTTAAGTTACTTGCAACATTTAACATTAAACAAATTAAAAACCAAAATGTCGAATTACTAAGAGAAAAACTAGCATAAAGGTTGGATTTTTAAAAAATAATCGAAATGTGAGATTTTTAAAAGACAACGAGCAAAAATGGAATATTTTAAATTAAATTTTTCAAAACAACTTTTCGAGTTTGAGCAACGAGTATCCTCACTAATGGCAGGTTAAGAGATAAAAAGTATAGAATAATACTTTGTAATGCCTACAGTAGAAAAAGGAAAAGAAAATAAAAAGGAAAAAATTAACAGCAAATTAATAAAAAGTAAAAAAAGAAGTACATAAAAAGAGAAAAGAAGACAAATGTCACGTGATGTTTATTGTTAGAAGTTTTTACTCCACTAAAATAAATATAAATAAAAAGGTAGGAGTAATAAGTATGACTCCTTTAAAGTAATGGGCCCCCTCACTTTATTATTTCATTTTTTATTAAGTCTATTAGCCTTTCAACAGTAGACTTTTGTAGACCTAATTTTAGGCGGCCGATTATTCATCTTCTTCCTCTTTCTCTTCTCTCCATTAAAGGTTGAGTAAGCTCTTGTTTTAGTTATTTTTCTTATTTTCTCAGCTAACAAACAACAAGCTTCACTCTATAAGTGCTTCAATCGACCGGAACGGGGTTTCAGCATATGATTCCTAATTTTTTTTTCTGAATTTTTTTTTCAAACTAGGGGTACAACTGTACCCCCTTGTCACTTAATTGGGTCCGCCCATGTTGAGTGTCGTATAAAAATCTACAAAATATAAATTATAAGAATTATTAAATATTATTATATATATATATATATATATATATATATATATATATATATATATATATTATATATATATATATATATATTATATATATATATATATATATATATATATATATATATATATATATATATATATATATATATATATATATATATATCTATATATATATATATATATATATATATATATATATATATATATATATATATATATATATATATATATATAGATCAGCAATAATTTAAAAACTTCAAAATACTTACGGAATTAAATTTTTTGTACCCCGTCTTTCTTCACGGCTTCTATGATATCATCCATTAATTGGAGAACGTAGTAGCCGCAGGAAATGCTATCTTTTTGACGAAAACACTATGAAAGAATATTACATATATATATTTTTTTTTTTTTTGAAAATTTGGAATATATTAATAGAAAAGGAGGAAAACACCACACTGTAACTTGGGACACCTAATCCGCCGGCATAAAAAACCCCCGTAGGGAAAAAAGCCATTGGAAGAGGGGGACCAAAAACAGGCCACCCAAAACAGCATAGGGGCGGACTATGCAAACATGTTGTTTCCAAATAAAACACCAAAAACACGCTGGACCTAGCAACATACACACCAGAAAAAGCAAAAACACTAAACACCAAGTAGGACAAAACCGCTACAAAACACCACGAAACCAGCAGCCTCGACAATATTCCAACAACCCGCCTGAGGAATACACCACAAACCAGAAACATTGAGGCACCAAAAGCTTCAAACACCAGGAGAAGCATCTCGCCAAAAGAAGCACCTTCTTCTTTCAGATAAAACATAGCAACCCCTATATCATCGCACCGGAGCATACAACAACACTATTACGGTTCGAGACTCCAACACCTACACACCAAGCAAAGATCCCATGGTGAATATCACCATAACCAACAGAGGACCCAGCAAACCGCAATGCCGCACGACCACCTCACCCCATCGCCAATAAAATACACCAAAAATAGCTCCATAATCAAAGTCGTGACAACGACGACCTCATGATAGTTGTCACCCTCTAACACCAATACACCAAAACCACCAGAGAGCTTAACAGCTAAAGCACACAGTACCCTTACGTATAGCACACAGCCCACAAAACTCCAAAGCGAAAGGACCCAACGTACACCACACAACATGCTAGAGACAGCGCAGAAAAACAAAACCAGAGAAACTCCCAGAGTAATGAAATAGCCGTAGAAAACCAGAGAATCTTCAAAGAAAGGGCTGCAACCCTTCGAAAAGCTCCACCCAGCACAAGTAAACCAGCAAAGCCGTTGAAACAGCCGATAGCCAAAACCAAAGGATCCAATGGGACCAACACCCAAACGAGAGAAAAACCCCAGCGACCACCGTATACCACCAGTCCTTAACGGCTGCAACCCTTCGAGAGATTCCACCCAGAAACTAGCAACCCTTTGCAAAAACCCATTAAAATCCATAGATAAACCAGAAAGAACACCACCTAACCTTCGAAAACTAACAACCCTTCGAAAAACAGAGACAACACCATACATCCATAACCCCAGATAAAAAACCCATATGGACCTACACCCAAAACGAGAGCAGACCCCAAAACCCCATAAACCAGAAACAATAAGGTAGTGACCCTTCAAACATCCCACAAAATATAAAGAGAGACCACAAAAGAATCAAGAAACTTAAATTGAAAAACAGGAACCCAATCGTTAGCTTCAAAAAACACCACCCAGATCTTCAAAGATATCGCCTCGGACCAAACCCCAAAAACGCCAAAACAGCACCAATCTCAAAGCAACTAAACTAAAGGACCTAAGAAACGCTTGACAAACCACCCAAAACATTGAAAAAAGCACCCGCAGAAAACAGAGAGTAAAACTTTCAACCCAAAAAAAGCCCCTTGAAGCCACCAGGAAACCAACAACGAACCCTCCAAAAGACAAAACAAAACAAACCGCATAAAAAGAAAAAACGCCCAGCCCCAACAAAAAACCACGAACATCAAAACACTCCAACACCAAACTGGGATTCCTAAGTAGGGCATTAACTTAAGATACCTTCTCTGTAATAGGGCCATAGAAGCCCAGAAACTTTGCCACATCCCGAGGGTTGTGGAGTCTTACAGGTTTACAAGGTCCTTGCTTTTTAAAACTGACTGTAGATTGCTCTTTCGTTACTCCAACAGCACTGCTTTTGATTGGAATCGATACACCAACTTCCTGTGTTTCTTCAACCTTTTGAGGCTGGATCGAACTCGGGACCTCCTTTGTGTTATCAGCCTCCATTTCCATGGCTTCACTTGCTTGTGTAGGCTTCAAAGAACCCTCCCCAACCGACTTTTCAGAATAACCGCACTCAACTTCTTTTCCAGGTGGTTTGATATTCGTAGGACGAGCATCTCCATCATACTCCGTTGCGTTGTTTGCTTCGTGCTCAGAAGCAAGATCTGTTCGCTTTTTCCCAGACCCAAACTCCTTGTACCTCCTATTATCTCTGAACGCATGCTTGGTAACATTCATGAACCGATAGGGTCTCCATTTTTGAACCTTTGTATTATAATTTATTGAATACTTAGGAAATGGGTTCATGAATCTTCTGAAATATGCAGGATGGTTAAAAATTATCGGTCTTCGATTGAAAGCCTGACCATTTTTATCATACTTTGCCAAGGAAACTTTAATTTTGCTTTGCTTCACCGACACACCGTTTTTATATATATATATATATATATATATATATATATATATATATATATATATATATATATATATATATATATATATATATATATATATATATATATATATATATATATATATATATATATATATATATATATATATATATATATACATATATATATATATATATATATATATATATATATATATATATATATATATATATATATATATATATATATATATATATATATATATATATATATATATATTGAAAATTTGGAAATATTATAAAAAGAGTAAAAAACACCACACTGTAACTTGAAAACCCCAACCCGCCGGCATAAAAAAAACCCCGTAGGGAAAAAAGCCATTGGAAGGGGGAGACCAAAAAACATGCCACCCTAAACAGCATAGGGGTGGGCTATGCAATTAACGATTACAAAACGCCAAAGAAAGTTCGATCATCTTACACACCAAGAATCTTATGCTAAAAAACAAAACAAAACAAGCAAAACGATCGAAACAAAAGCAAACTGCAGATCAACACTCCATAAAACTCCAATGTAGAGAAGATTAACTCCACAGACCAATCCCAAACAACCGGCCCTCATAAACCCAACACCAGTAGCAACACAAAAAGACGCCAGCAAGGAACACCACGAAATTAGACACCATATTCGAGAACATTGGGCGGAAAACACCCAACTTTAAGCAGCCAAAAGAAATAGACCACTACACCTTGCGCCTCCACCAATTTTCACCTCTACAAAAACCAATCACCAAGTCCTGAGATCACCATTCGATGCTCAAATTAACCAGACGACCAAAAAGAGGCCCAGGAGACCAACCACCATCACCTTCGAAGCATCCATATCAAAAGACTACTCCTGACCAGAAGAACCCAAGAGCCCACAAACCGCTCTGACCACATGAAACCACTAGAGCATAAACCAGAATCACCGTCGAACACCAAGATAACCCCAGCCTTCACCAAAAGCAAAACCATGACGAACGCCCAAAAACTCAGAAAACCACCATGAACCACCCCCAAGCTACTCTCAGCACATTCCAACTGCTAGAAACAGAGATACCTGCTGCAGCACACCATTGAAAACGCCCACCGTGAATGAAGCTCCTCCAACACCTAGAAGCCAAACGCCAAGCATCGACGAACCATAGAGACAAACTCAAGCTAACTCCATAAATGCAGCTTTACCTCCAGAAAATCTGACACACCAAGCCGTCGATAACATACCCCAGCCACCACGGAAAAACAGACAACCATAGAAAACCCAAAAGACCCGCATCGAAGAGGTGAAAATTGTGATTGGTTTACACCAGAAAAACAAACCCAGAAAAAAGAAACAAGACCCAATAAAAAAAAACCCCTCTCATTCCAGCCCTGCTCCCAATACACCAGAAAACTCTGAAGGCTGAACCGTCAAAACGACCCACTAACCTACGGAATCTCAACGAACCACAAAATAAAACGAAAACACGCTGGAACAGAAAACACCAAGCCTGGAACAGAAAACAGAGCACCATCATTTACACCAGAAATGGCCTGAGAAAACACCGACAACCACCAATCATCTCCAGCTCAACATCCAAGAAACGACCTCAAACCAACATCGACAACCACCACCAAGAAAACATCAACACCAAAAACCACCACCAAGAGGCGAACATCCCAAATAAATACTCATCGAAAAAAGAAAAACTCCATAACACCAAGGACCAAAAATGAAAACTCCAGACACCTACAGAAGCGAACCCAGACGCTAAAGCACAAGAATATGAAACGCCAGATCTACACACCATTTTCCACCAGCCCCAAAAGCAGATCCACTCAAAAAAACAGATGAACAACCCAAAAAACAGATCTGGAAGAGAGAACATACCCCCCAGACCGCACCACTTCAAATCGCAACCTGAAACGCCTGCCAGAAAATACTAACCACCCAAAGACAACCCAAAAGGACTGGTCTTCGAACGACAACACCCAAAACAGGACAGACCCAAAACGCCACAAAACAGATCTTAGAAGGACGATTCCTTAGCAAAAACCCCACAAAATTCTGAAAAGAAAAACGCCAGCTTCGCTAAACATCGAAGAAGCAAACCCAAAACTAAACGAGAAGAAACGGCAAAGGAAGAGACCAAAACTTAAAAGACGCTATCAAAAACAAAAACTAGATCTGGAAAACGAAAACTAAACGCCCATATCAACCCAAAAATCAGTCGCATAACCCTAAAGAAGCCTCAAAGGGTAGGAAAACCAAAAACCCTAGGAGAGCTTCTCTCACTAGAAACCTTCTCACTACATTTTTTATTATATATAATATAGATATATATATATATATATATATATATATATATATATATATATATATAATATATAATATATATATATATATAGATATATATATATATATATATATATTATATATATATATATATATATATATATATATATATATATATATATATATATATATATATATATATATATATATATATATATATATATATATATATATATATATATATATATATATATATATATATATATATATATATATATATGTTAGTGCCAAAAACGCTTCAAAACCGTGAAAATTGCAACTTAACACTTCATTTAAAGCCTATGACAATAATTTTCGATTCTTACTACTTAAACACAATAATATACACCAATTAGTGATGTGTGGTCAAGTTTCATGCGTAACAAACCACGTTTGAGCTATTTTATGCGCGAAAGTGCCAAAAAAGCTTAAAAAACGTGAAAATTGCAACTTAATACCCAATTAGAAGAATATGACTAATATTTTCAATTATAACCACTTCAACATAATAATATATACCTATTAGTAATGTGTGTCAAGTGTCATGCGTAACAAACTACGTTTGAGCTACTTTATGCGCGAAAGTGCGAAAAAAGCTTTAAAAACGTGAAAATTGCAAATTAACACTTCATTTCAAGCATATGACAATAATTTTCCGTTCTAACTATTTCAACACAATAATATATACTTATTAGCAATGGGTGTCAAGTTTCATGCGTAACAAACCACGCTTGAGCTACTTTTTGCACGAAAGTGCCAAAAAAGCTTAAAAAACGTGAAAATTGCAACTTAATACCCAATTTGAAGCATATGACTAATATTTTCAATTCTAACCATTTGACATAATAATATATACCAATTAGTGTTATGTGTCAAGTTTCATGCGTAACAAACCACGTTTGAGCTACTTTATACGCGAAAGTGCTAAAAAAACTTTAAAAAACCTTAAAAACGCAACTTAATACCCAATTTGAAGCATATGACTAATATTTTCAATTCTAACCACTTCAAAATAATAATATATACTTATTAGTAATGTGTGTCAAGTTTCATGCGAAACAAACCACGTTTGAGCTACTTTATGCGCGAAAGTGCCAAAAAAGCTTAAAAAACCTTTAAAATGCAACTTAATACCCAATTTGAAGCATATGACTAATATTTTCAATTCTAACCACTACAACATAATAATATATACCAGTTAATGATGTGTGTCAAGTTTCATGCGTAACAAACCACGTTTGAGTTACTTTATGCGCGAAAGTGCCAAAAAAAGCTTAAAAACGTGAAAATTGCAACTTAATACCCCATTTGAAGCATATGACTAATATTTTCAATTCCAACCACTTCAACATAATAATATATACCAATTAGTGATGTGTGTCAAGTTTCATGCGTAACAAACCACGTTTGAGCTACTTTATGCGCGAAAGTGCCAAAAAAGCTTAAAAACGTGAAAATTGCAACTTAACACTTCATTTTAAGCATATGACAATAATTTTCGATTCTAACTATTTCAACATAATAATATATACCTATTAGTAATGTGTGTCAAGTTTCATGCGTAACAAACCACGTTTGAGCTACTTTATGCGCGAAAGTGCCAAAAAAGCTTTAAAAACCTTAAAAACGCAATTTAATACCCAATTTGAAGCATATGACTAATATTTTCAATTCTAACGACTTCAACATAATAATATATACCAATTAGTGTTGTGTGTCAAGTTTCATGCGTAACAAACCACGTTTGAGCTACTTTATGCGCGAAAGTGCCAAAAAAGCTTAAAAAACGTGAAAACTTAACACTTCATTTTAAGCATATGACAATATATATCAAATGATGTTATATGTACCTTTACAGCTCTCCATTTCGGTTATGTGGCTCTCACAGCAGATCCCATTTCCCCATGCAGTTTGTTCATAACACTGAAACATATGGGGAAAGAATAAATATTTATTTAATACTATTTATTAAAACACTTAAATGAAATTGGTTGACAATTTATAAACTTACGCATTCAACAAAGCTTTGAACTTTATGTTGCGAGACATGGCTTGTCCTTGATGTAATGAGTCGAAAACGTGCATCGTATTCTCCATAGGACATATTACCAAAAGTATCCAATGCATACTACAAAAACCACGATTTCAAAATATAAGTCCAATTTAAAAAAGGAAAAATTACCCAGAATAATATGACCTTTCACTGATTTTCCGAAAATAATACGAACTTTCAATTAACCACCAATAATACGAACTTTGACATGCATTTTCCGCCGGCATACATGACCTATTTATAACCGGTAGTACAGGTCTTTTTTTGACTGTTGCTCAGCAGGTTTCAACCGGTAGTACGAACTTTCAATTAATCACCAATAGTACGAGATGAAATCTGCTGAGCAACGGTCAAAAAAAGAACTGTACTACTGGTTTTAAACTGGTCATGTATGACAGTGGAAAATGCATGTCAAAGTTCGTATTATTGGTGGTTAATTGAAAGTTCGTATTATTCTTGGAAAATCAGTGAAAGGTCGTATTATTCTGAGTAATTTTTCCTTTAAAAAAATCAAAATATAAGTTTAATTTCAAAAATAAAATTAATCACCTTTCATAGTATGGGGCCAGAATGAACGTGTGTTTAGATGCAAAGGATTGTTTCAAAGCACGTTCAACATATGCTTTAACGTCATCTGGATCACTCTCACTCTTAGCACCCGAAATCGATTCAGGACAAAACCATCTAAATTTTATTGGAGGTTCGAGGCAATTCAGCTCCTCGTAAGCCGCACTAAACTCAAGAATAAGAAAATTTTGTCAGTAATTCGATTATTAAAACAATTAAACATCAAAACTTAAATTGTAAGTTAAGAACATCACATACACCACGTACACATGGATAAGGGCGATATTCAACATCTGCCCTTGCAAAAATTGCTCAATGTCACTAGGACCAATAAGCATGCTAGGCTCCTCGGCAAAGCAGAATTGTTCTGTGCTCAAGGGTAGAATAATGCACCTTTGTGCAGCCATAGGCAATCAGAAGAGAGATGTTTAAGTTCCTCATCAGTCAAGAGTGGAGTTATTGCCACCGACGATGAGGAACCGATCTCTATCTTAGAGCCCTTTGAACTCTTTTTCTATTTCAATTTATACAATTAAATTAGTGTAATAATCACGGAATTGAAATAATAAAAACAAATAAGATAATACAAAAGATTATTACTTTGGCAGTGAATCGGACCCAAACATATGGCCATATGACGAAACTACCTCGGTTAATGGTTGGTTGCGCCATACCGTACGCAACCTCAGTTAAGTCGCCACCACGAGCAACACCTAACTGAGGCAGCAAAAGAGAGCAAGAAATCGCCTCCTGAAAATTTTGTCGTTTAGTACAATTAACTTCATAATAAATTATTAAAACACGTTGCAATTTAAGTAATTATGCGCTTATATATTTGAAAACTATATGTGCCTCTACCACTGGCGCGGGTGTTGGTTTCGGAACCAGAGCGACGGAGTTCATGGTCTCCGATGTGGGATTGTGTGGCTTGGGTGTGTTATGGCTATGAGTGGGCTGGTGTGCTACGGGGGTAACTGGCTCAGGTGATGGCTCCACCGAAGCCTTAGGATCACCATGTTGACTTTGCTGGTCTTCGGCAATCAAATTTGCCAAGTCAACAGTGGGTGCTCCTATCTTCTGCAAAACCGATGCCAACTTGTTGAGAACATCTTTTGTCACTTCGCCTGTGATTTTTTCTTTGAGTCGTTTCTCTACTTCATGAAGTGATGGCATCGTTCTAGACCGAGTAGCAACAAACTCATTGGCGAATGCCTTCTTTACGCCCACGCGGACGCCTCCTTTGCCGATTACGCGTCCTTGATGGTTTTTCCCTAAGACCATATGCAATGCGTCAACATTGCCTTTTGGGGTAAACTCCCTCGTAGCTTCTTTTTCCTTCCAGCCCATCTGTTCAAATAAAAACCCTCAATTAGTCTAAGTACATAAGAAATCAAAAATACACTTAATAATATCAAAGCTTACCAAAGCATCCGCAATCTTCTTCGTATCCGGATTAGAAATGGTAAATTTACCACTTTCATCTCGAGCATGAAGCCCGCAATACCAATCCCGCACCCGATCTCCAGCAGGAGTATTAAAGGATGCGGAGGTAGTCGTAGATGAGTTCGGGGCCGGAGTCTGATTGGGGTATAATCCCGCATCCACCCACTCTTTTCGGGCCTCATCGTACGTTCTTGGGCCCATGTGATGGTAAAACTTCCTTTTCTTTGCTGACTCGGAAGCTTTACCCCGCTTTTCCTAATTAATCAACAAAAGTCAAATGTCACATATTAATAGTTTAATAATTAAATCAAAAGAAATAAATTAAAAAAAAGCTATAATATGGAAAACTTACAACTTCGTTAAGAGTTGTTTTTTTAGCAACAAAAGCCTCCCATTCATTCTTCGATATGTTAGGCCATATCTCATACGGCATCTTTAAAGGTGCTGTTTCTCCATCTTCGTTTGCCGTTTTGACCTTCTTGATACGAGCTTGGATTTGAAATCTTTGAATCTTTCAGCAACAGCTGAAAGAAAAATACTCTTCCTTTCCTCGTCGTGCTCGATGTGGAAAAGATTTCAACAAAAGAAAATTATAATTAATAATTAATGTCAATTCAATTAATTTTAAAACAAAAGTAAATGAATAAAATACTAAAGTTGCTTACCATAGTATCATCCCATAATGAGTTCTTCAAACCCTCTGGCACCTCGTTCCACGCGTGCAATATCGAAATCTTGCGAACACATAAGCCTATTTGTTTTTATTGGCCCATTTTGATTTTGATGATAACATAAACATTTATAAACAAACATATTACGTTTTTGAGATTATTGTGTTAGGTCATATATCCGATCTTTAAAAGGGTCGTTGATGGAACCATTAGAAGTTGAAAAGGGCATTACTACTTTACTGTTTCAAGATCAAGTCAATTTCGAAGATTGGTCAATCAGAGACAGTGCAGTGTTCCCAGATCAACAGTCAGAGAAGAAGTCAACGAATTTATTAAGAAAATAATTTTAGTTTTATTTTTCTTTTTATTTTTGTTGTACGGGTGAATAAATCTAGGATGCACAAGGTAGTTAAGTTGGAATTAATTAAAAACTAGATCTTAAATTAAAATAACTAACTTTTAATTTAAATCTTAAATTAGGTCTTGACTATTTTTAGCTAGAAGACAAGGAAAGACTTGGAGTAACCACCAAGTCTCTTAATCATTAACTCACGTCACTTGCCCACTACTCCCACATCTTAGGATCATGGGATTATGGCATAACAAGATCTAAAAAGGTATTTAAATGCTTTTTGTAAACCGGCACAATTTGGTGATCAATCAAGAGAGAAAATATTTCCGAAAAATATTTTTGTGCCCAAACATTTCGTGAGTTTTAAAAATCAAGGAAAGGAAATCTTGAAAGTTTTTAATATCTTATTAATTCCAAGATTAAATCCTTGTGCAAATCTTGTTTTGTTCATCCATTTACCAGAATTATTTTGTACGGGTTTTTGAGAGAATTTGTAATTAGACTTGGGTAAGTCTAAGGGGAATTGAGAGAAGAGAAAGAGAAGGAGAAGAGAGAAAGGGAACGAGAAGGAGAACCGAGAAGAGAAAGAGAAAGAGAAGGAGAATTTATTTTATGTAATAGAGAATTGATTTACATAAAATTAATAAGAGAAGAGAAATCCCTAGAGGGTCGTGGTTTTTTCCCACGTTAAAATTCTTGTGTTCTTTTTAGTTTTCTTTAATTTGCTTTGAGTATTTTATTATTCAAATTCCGCAAAAAAATTAGGGCATAAAATACTCTAAGGGCAACAACAACAATTCACCCCCCCTCTTGTTGCAGTTCATTGTCTCTAAGTGTTTCTACAATTGGTATCAGAGCCCTGTTCCTCATTTGATCAGGAAACCTTGAGAGTCGTATCTTGGTGTATTAGAGATGCTGAAAATGAACGAACGCATGGAAGAAGGGTACTCTACTCAGAGACCACCAATGTTCGATGGCAAATTCTATACATATTGGAAAAACAGGATGGAGATCTTCATCAAAGCCGAAAATTATCAAGTTTGGAGAGTCATCGAAATTGGAGATTTTGAGGTAACAACTACCAACTCCAATAACGAGACTGTTCCCAAACCTATTACAGAATACGAGAAAGAAGATTTTCAAAAGATGGAAATGAATGCTCTTGCTATCAAATTGCTTCATTGTGGGCTTGGTCCAAACGAACATAATCGCATTATGGGATGCAGAACCGCCAAACAAATTTGGGATCTGCTGGAGGTTACCCACGAAGGAACGAGTGAAGTAAAGCGTTCCAAGATTGACTTGCTCATGTCTAAATACGAAAGATTTGTTATGGAACCTAAAGAAAGCATTCAAGAAATGTTTACTAGGTTCACGAACATCACGAATGAGCTTGTCTCCCTTGAAAGGCTAATTTCTTCAGATGAACAAGTGCGAAAAATCCTAAGAAGCCTACCTCAAGATGATCATTGGAGAGCAAAGGTCACAACCATTCAACAATCTAAAGATTTCACAAAGTTTAATCTGGAAGAGTTTACTGGTTCCCTTATGACTCATGAATTAAATCTGGGAACAGCTGACAGTTCCAGGAACAAGGGTCTGGCTCTGACAGCAAACGGTCAAGAAGAATCAGAAACTGATGAGGAAGAGGCTGCAATGCTGGTACGTAGATTTAAGAAGCTCTTCAGGAACAACAAGTATAAAAATCAAAGAAATAACAAAGAAAGAGGAACTTCAAATTCCAAAACATATGAATGCCACAAATGTGGAAGTACCGAGCATTTCATCAAGGATTGCCCACTATGGAAGAATGAGAAAGCTAAAGGAAAAGCAAGAGAATCAGGAAGACAACCAACAAAAGGAAACTTCAACAAAGGCGATTTTCGCAAAGCCATGATAGCTGCTTGGGGAGAATCCGAAAGCGAGACCGAAACCGAAGCTCCCATTGAAGAAGAAGAAGTAGCCAATCTCTATCTCATGGCAACGCATGATGAGAAGTCTAAAGGAAAAGAGGTACTGTCTTCTGATCCATTTTCTGATTACTTATTCAAATTGGATAAACATAGTTTAATTAAAATGATTTTTGAATCTCACGAAAATTTAGAAAAACAAACAGCCATCTGTCTCAAAACTGAATAAGACATTAAAGCGTGCAAAGACCAAATATCCTACCTTAATTCTTTTAGGTCCGATGTGCAAACTCGATTCTTTGAATTGCTTGATAATAATGTGATGTTAAAAGAAGCCATAGAAAAAGTTAAAGAAGAGAACATCATGTTAAACATTGAATTAAATCAACTAAAGTATCAAGAAATGGAATTGAGTTATGAGTCTAATAAAGAAATTAAATGTGTTCTTCTACAAATGAAATTAGACCTAGAATCCGCCTTAAAAGAAAATGAACGACTTAGGCTTGAATTAAATTCAAGAGAAAAAGGGAAAATCAAAGAAGTTCCCAAATGGATTCTTAATGCTAAAACCAAAGGAACCCAAGGTCTAGGAAATGACAAACATGATAAAAAGAAAAAGGTCTACGTTGATCTCCCAAGTAAAAAGGTCTGTTCCTTTTGTGGCAAGACTGGGCACCTGAAACATCAATGTTTAAAAAAAGGAACAGCATAACAAAACGAACCAAATATATGTCGATAGAGTTTGGATTAAGAAATATGATTCTTGTATAATCGACATGGAACCCAAGGATGGCTGGGTTCCACCCTCTAACAACTAAGTTCGTTTTGCAGGTTCTAGTGAGGGCGAACAGCTCCTGGTATCTCGACAGTGGCTGTTCCAAGCACATGACAGGCAATAGATCAAAATTTCTCTCACTAGAAGCCTATGATGGAGGAACTGTGACCTTTGGCGATAACATGAAAGGTGAAATCATTGCTAAAGGAAAGATAGGAAGGTCAAGTTCCCATGCTAAAGATAATGTATTTTTGGTCGAGAATATATAGCACAATCTTTTAAGTATTTCTCAATTTTGCGACAAAGGTAACTCTGTAAACTTTACTTCTGAAAAGTGCATCATTTCTAGGAACGACACAGGAGACATCATTCTGGAAGGAATCAGAAAAGGGAACACCTACGTGGTGGACCTGCACACTGTTCCTACAACTAGTCTAACATGTCTGAGCGTTATAGAAGTTGACCCTCTTCTTTGGCATAAACAATTAGGTCATGCTAGTTTTTCATTGCTTAATACTTTACGATCTAAAGATCTAGTAAGAGGATTACCGTCCTTTAAATTTCAAAAGAATGAAGTATGTGATCCTTGTGCCAAAGGAAAACATGCAAGGTCATCCTTCAAACCTAAAAACGTCGTAACAACCTCAAAACCACTTGAATTAATTCATATGGATCCTTGTGGACCAATGAGAATCCAAAGTCGCAGCGGTAAGCGATATGTATTTGTTATAGTTGATGATTACAGTAGATTCACATGGACTTTATTTTTATCTAGCAAAGACGAGGCTTTTGATGAATTTGTTGCATTCGCTACTAAAATTCAGAAATCTAGTAACAATCAACTATGTTAAAGTCACAATTTTGTTGTGGTGTTCTAGGTGCGGAAAATTCAAAGTTTATGGATTATTGCAACGAGCATGGTTTAAGTCACAATTTTTCCGCACCTAGAACACCACAACAAAATTGTGTGGTTGAACGTAAAAATAGAACCTTAGAGGAAATGGCTAGAACTATGTTAATAGCTAGTGGTCTACCTAGAAATTTTTGGGCCGAAGCCGTTAATACTGCATGCTATATATTAAATCGAGTATTAATTAGACCGATCACTTCTAAAACCCCCTACGAATTATTTAAAGGAATTAAACCTAATATTTCATATTTTTGAGTCTTTGGATGTCGATATTTCGTGCATGTTAACGAAAAACGAAATATAGGTAAATTCGATGAAAGAAGTGATGAAGCGATATTTCTTGGCTATTCATCTCATAGTAAAGCATATAGAGTTTATAATAAAAAAACCATGTGTGTTGAGGAATCTGTTCACATAATATTTGATGAAACTAACTTTATGACGAGTAAACAAGAAACAGGTGATTTTAAGATAGGTCTTGCTGATATGGACGATGAAGAAAATATACAAAAGGAGCAAGATCAAGAAGAACAACAACAGGTTCAGAATGCTGAACCAAATCAAGAACAGGAGCCACAGGCAGAACTGGAACAGCCTGCAGTTCCTAATCCAGATATCCCAAGAGAAGCTCAAGAAGAAAGAAATGAAGCTGAACCAAATCAGAATCAAGTCAGTGAGCCTGCTTCCACATCTGTCTCCACCAGAGACTTTGTTCCAAGACCGTGGAAACACCAAAAATCACATCCACTAGACTTGATCATAAGCGACATAAACAAAGGCATACAAACAAGGTCACAAATGAGAAACTTTTGTGCATACTTTGCTTTTCTATCAACAATGGAACCCAAGAATCATGAAGAAGCTTTACAAGATTCGGATTGGGTGGTAGCTATGCAAGACGAATTGAATGAGTTTGAAAGAAACAAAGTATGGCACTTGGAACCTAAACCCAAGAACAAGAAAATAATTGGACTGAAATGGGTATTCAGGAACAAGCTAGATGAACATGGCACAATAGTTAGAAACAAAGCAAGGTTGGTGGTAAAAGGATACAATCAACAGGAAGGTATTGACTATACTGAAACTTTTGCTCCCATAGCTAGATTAGAAGCTATTAGAATTCTTATTTCTTTTGCTGCTTTCATGAATTTTGAATTATATCAAATGGACGTAAAATGTGCATTCTTAAACGAGTTTCTAGAAGAAGAAGTATACGTGGAACAACCACCTGGCTTTGAAAACCCAATTTCTCCGGATCACGTCTCCAAGCTTGATAAAGCTCTTTATGGGCTAAAACAAGCACCTAGACGATGGTACTAGAGACTATCTAAGTTTTTGATTGATAACAAGTTCATACGTGGTAAAATTGATAAAACCTTATTCTTTAAAAACAAAGGTTCGAATATTTTAGTTGTTCAAATATATGTTGATGATATTATTTTTGGTGCTACAAATGAATCGTTATGTAAGGAATTTGCTGACCTAATGAGTAATGAATTCGAAATGAGTATGATGGGAGAATTAAATTTCTTCCTTGGTTTGCAAATTAAACAAACTGCTAACGGTATCTTTATTCATCAACAAAAATACATAAAAGAACTTCTAAAGAAATATGGACTAGATAATGCTAAGACGAACCATACACCCATGGCCACTAACATTAGATTAGATGAAGAATCTAACGGTATTAATGTAGACCAAACGATGTATAGAGGCATGATAGGATCTCTACTATACTTAACAGCTAGTAGACCCGATATATCCTTTAGTGTTGGTTTGTGTGCTAGATTTCAATCAAATCCTAAAGAATCACATCATACGGCAGTTAAAAGAATTCTAAGATATTTAAAGGGAACAAATGACTTATCCCTATTTTATCCGAAAAGTGATGTCTATGACTTGAAAGGGTATAGTGATGCAGATTATGCAGGTGATCTTGTGAATAGAAAAAGCACTTCAGGAATGGTACAGTTTCTTGGATCTTGTTTGGTATCATGGAGTTCCAAGAAACAGAATACCGTAGCTTTATCCACTGCAGAAGCTGAATATGTAGCAGCAGCAGCCTGCTGTTCCCAAATGCTTTGGATTAAATAACAGCTAAGAGATTTTGGTATTAAACTTGAATGTGTTCCTATTTATTGTGATAATACTAGTGCTATTTGCATTTCAAAAGATCCAGTGCATCATTCTAGAGTTAAACATATTCATATTAGACACCATTTTCTTAAGGATAATGTAGAGCATAAAAATATTATTGTTAAACATGTCAATACTAGTGATCAAGTTGCAGATATTATGACTAAACCGCTTCCAAGGGAACAATTCGAAAAGATGAGGTTGGAGCTAGGTATGATCAAGCTTCACTAAAGTTTAATGCTAGTATTCCTCCTCGAAACAGCTTGAAAAATTGGAAGGGTTCAATCAACCACAACAACCAAGATTGATTTATTCAATCATTGCGAGATTTGGGTATGCATCTATTTAAGTACGTGTCTTAGACTTTATCTTGATTGCTTGCTTTGAACTGATTAGACCAAGTAGCATAACTTATTTCATATTATTTTATATAATTTATTATTCACATATTATAAATTTTCTTTTCGAAAAATCACAAAAATTTATTTTTATTTTCTACAAATTCCAGCATTTTCTCTATTTTAATTTATTTCGGTGAGCCAACATAATTTATGAAATGGAAGACGGATCATCGAGGTGTTTCGGAAAGTAGTTATCTTAATCGATATATTCAACGAACTTACACGTAAACCCTTTGTTAACCCACTCGGTTGACACGCTAAAACCGAATTCAAGAAGTTGTACTACTTTTTCATAACCTTCCCTTCA
Organism: Amaranthus palmeri; assembly: GCA_019776075.1. NCBI lineage: Eukaryota > Viridiplantae > Streptophyta > Magnoliopsida > Caryophyllales > Amaranthaceae > Amaranthus > Amaranthus palmeri. The sequence continues at coordinate 98,272 of JAAKBH010000686.1, read as the reverse complement.
ACCCTTTATAACCCACTCCTCACGTCACATCCATCACACTTACCATTATTACCAGAGTACAACTACCTCTTTATCTCACCAAAACCGTCAACCCATTTTTCTTCTTCAAAAATCCCTAACCTTCATCAATTCAACTCTCCATCACCATGAAATCTCCCAAGACTTCATCTACCAAGAACACCAAAGGAAAGGCACCCAAATTCATACAACCGGAACCACTACAAGTCATTCACCCTTCATCCGACAACCCACAATCATCAACTCCCTCATCTCAACCCAAATCATCTAACCCATGCATGTTGGCACAAAAAGGGCTTTTTCCACCAAAGGAAGCTCATCTTCAAAACCGGCGAAAAAGGCCAAGGTTGTGGATCCTGATTGTGCAGAAGAGGTTGCAAAGGAGATGTCCGTAGGATTTGGATTGGACAAATATTGGTATGATTCTACGCCATTTTAAGTAATCAAGTGTGGGAAGAATTAATGAGTAATTTTTCTTGTAATCCTATTTATCCACATCTCATGAGAGAGTTTATTCAAAATTTTACAATTGATAATGGGGTTTGTTCAAGCATGATTATAGATATTAAAATCGAGTTTAATAGTTTAATGTTGGGGGAATGGTTCGAAGTCCAGTGGTAGGGTTTCATACATACTATGTTGGGTCGAAGATCGTTTTTTCTGGAATTACCGAGAAGACTGTTTTGAAATTTCTTGATCAAGAAAGTAAAAAGAGATTTAGTCACATGTCTCTGTCTCCACTACACAAGCTTCTTTACAACATTGCACGTAGGTTCATTTTACCCCGCAATTCCAAGTGGAGTGAAGTGAATTTACGAGATGTAACATTGATTTACTGCATGGCTAATCACATTAAAACTAATTTTCCGTCGTTGATGGTATCACATTTATCCGAGTGCATAGAGAAAGGTCTTATGGTTGGATACGGTGGTTTGTTGACTTGCATTTTTAAGAAGTTTGGAGTCCCATTGGATGGGCTAGAATTTCCTATGAGCGCCAATAATAAAATAAGTGAGAGGTGGCTTACTAATTTGCACCTCCAATTAAACGATAAAGGGATTCTAGAACATGCCATTGAGGAGGTAGATGTGAGTTCTGATGAAGAAGAAGAGGAGAAAGTAGAAAAAGAAGAAGAGGAGGAGGAAGGAAAGGAAGAAGAAAAAGGAGATCAGGTGGATGTTCCCACTGCCACTACTGAGGCAGAAACTGAAAGGGAACAGGAGGAGGCTGTGAGTGAGGGGGAACAGGTTGAGGGAGAAGAAGAAATGGAACAAGAAGAGGATGAGGACCTTCATGTGCCTCTAAAGAAAATCAAGAAACCTTCCGTGCTCACACCAAGGAAGAGCAGGAGTTTATCTTCCAAAAGTTCCTCGAGCCAACATGATGATATTACTTCTCCAACCCCACCATCACCAAAACCAGAATCACCCACACCATACCACATTCCATCATCATCACCATCACCAATTCCAACTTCACCAACACCTACTGGTTTTGATAGGGATTCCTCACCATTTCCTCCTACTCCAATTGATCTTATCCTTACCAAATTTGATTCCTTGCAGTCCCAACTCATTGCTTTCCAAAGTGAAGTTCGAGCCTCACTCTCCACACTTGAAGAGCAGTTGTCCCAGATGTAGTCTTGTCTTGGAGCAAAGCTTGACACTGTGGAAGTGCAGACAGAATATGTAGACGAGGAGACTGCTGCCTGATCCCTCCTGTTTCTGTTCTAAAATTTACATTAATGTTGTTTGTTGGCCACTTTATTTGTAATTCCTAAACAATTTTTTTGCTTTATCTTGCGTACCTTCTAGGGTACAAAAATATTACATTATGTTTATGCTACTAACCCTCCATCCTCAATTTACTATCCCTTAGTCTCTACCATTTATGGTCTATGATGTTTGAATGCATGCTTTCTTGATTTATGTTTGATATTTGCTTTCTTAGTTTGCCACTTACTATCTTAATTTGTCTAACGCTTGCCTTAGAGCTGTGGATTGATCTATACCCCTACTTTTTGATTGATGTCAAAAGGGGGAAGAGGGCAAACAAACTTAATTGATGGTTGTGAATGCTTACGTTTTTCCTTATTCTTTGACTTAATTGGTTCTCTGTTTGTGTTCTAACCTAAGACTTTAAGACTTTAGTTTGTTCTAAAACTTTTAGAAAGTTCTAGTTTATGATATAGGTTTCTCCTTTATAATGCTTAGTATATGACTTACCGTTTGATACTTTTAGAATGTTCTAGTTTATGATATAGGTTTCTCCTTTATAATGCTTAGTATATGACTTACTATTTGATATACTTATTAGTCTTTGTATGCTTATGATATGATCATGGTTTGGTTTACTAATATAAATATAATGTTTGCTTTATATGGGATAACATTGATTAATTGTTGTTTGATACGAATTATGGGATATCACTTTTGTTTACCTTTGATTCTTACAACTCATAATATTTTGAAGTACTTAGATTGTTGTGTTTCTTAATTTTATGTTTTTTATGTTTCTTAGTTTATAATTTTCTTAATTTATAAGTTTTTGTTATTTATTTTTATGTTTTGTCTTGTTTTAAATTTAAAAACTTAAGTCATGTTTAACCACATGATTTTCGAAAATTTTGTTTTAAAATTTACTTATTAGAGTAATATGTTTACCTTAGAATTTAGTAAATTATTTGTGACGATTTAATTTACTAGATTTGGTTGAATGTGTGTTAATTTACTCTATTTTTATTAAGTTTGTTTATAAAGTTTGTCATCATCAAAAAGGGGGAATTTGTTGGCCCATTTTGGTTTTGATGATAACATAAACATTTATAAACAAACATATTACGTTTTTGAGATTATTGTGTTAGGTCATATATCCGATCTTTAAAAGGGTCGTTGAAAAGGGCATTACTACTTTACTGTTTCAAGATCAAGTCAATTTCGAAGATTGGTCAATCAGAGACAGTGCAATGTTCCCAGATCAACAGTCAGAGAAGAAGTCAACGAATTTATTAAGAAAATAATTTTAGTTTTATTTTTCTTTTTATTTTTGTTGTACGGGTGAATAAATCTAGGATGCACAAGGTAGTTAAGTTGGAATTAATTAAAAACTAGATCTTAAATTAAAATAACTAACTTTTAATTTAAGGGAAAATTACTTTAAAAACTCCCAACTATTCACGGTTTAAATATAAAACTCCCAACTACCGATTATTATTCAAAACTCCCAACTTTAGGCCCATTTTAAATTTAAAGCACCCATACAATTTTATAACATGTTTAACCGGTTACCGTGTTGTTAAAATGGGAGGATAATTGAAGGGTCGTGTAAGGTCAAAAGGTTGAGGGGATTAATAAATACAATTTGGTCTCACTACTTCTCAACTAAAACCAATTTATCCGGTTATAAGTCATCTTGGACTTTAAATTTAAAATAGGCCTAAAGTTGGGAGTTTTAAATAATAATCAATTGTTGGGAGTTTTATATTTAAACCGCTAATAGTTGGGAGTTTTTAATGTAATTTTCCCTTAATTTAAATGTTAAATTAGGTCTTGGCTATTTTTAGCTAGAAGACAAGGAAAGACTTGGAGTAACCACCAAGTCTCTTACCCATTAACTCACGTCACTTGCTCACTACTCCCACATCTTAGGATCATGGGATTATGGCATAACAAGATCTAAAATGGTATTTAAATGCTTTTTGTAAACCGGCACAATTTGGTGATCAATCAAGAGAGAAAATATTTCCGAAAAATATTTTTGTGCCCAAACATTTCGTGAGTTTTCAAAATCAAGAAAAGGAAATCTTGAAAGTTTTTAATAGCTTTTTAATTCCAAGATTAAATCCTTGTGCAAATCTTGTTTTGTTTATCCAATTTAGAGAATTATTTTGTAAGGGTTTTTGAGAGAATTTGTAATTAGACTTGGGTATAAGTCTAAGGGGAATTGAGAGAAGAGAAAGAGAAGGAGAAGAGAGAAAGGGAACGAGAAGGAGAACCGAGAAGAGAAAGAGAAAGAGAAGAGAGAAGAGAAAGAGAAGGAGAATTTATTTTATCTAATAGAGAATTGATTTACATAAAATTAATAAGAGAAGAGAAATCCCTAGAGGGTCGTGGCTTTTTCCCACGTTAAAATTCTTGTGTTCTTTTTAGTTTTCTTTAATTTGCTTTTAGTATTTTATTATTCAAATTCCGCAAGAAAATTAGGGCATAAAATACTCTAAGGGCAACAACAACAATTCACCCCCCCTCTCTTGTTGCAGTTCATTGTCTCTAAGTGTTTCTACAGTTTTCCATATTGCCTATGCCACTTTCCACATGGCTGACCCAATGCCTTATATTCGAGGTGCATATAGTCCGTGACCTTGAGGTTTTTCGTAGGACCTCGCCGTTTTTGTTTCTTGGATGACACTGTTGTAGTAGGAGTAGTATCTGCGGCAATGACCATATCATTAATTGGAGGAGCAACATCAGCTGATTCCTCGTATCTATTAAGTGCGCCCTCATCATCATCTATGAACTTTTCCTACGTCGGATCATAATCCTTATCCGACTCAGTATGAACATCGTCATCCAAAGTCTCAATCTCGGGCACAATTTCATCTCTGAAAAGATGCATTGTAGATAAAGTACCTGAAAGAATAAATTTTATATATATTATATATATACATATAATATAATTTAGAGAGATATATATTATATATAGATATTATATAATATATAATATATAAGAATATATATGATATATATATATATATGTATATATTTATATATATATGTATATTAGATATATATAATATTATATATATATAGATATTTATAATAATATTAATAGATAAGATAATATATAGTATATATATAGTAATATATATTATTATATTTATATATATATAATATTATATAATATATATTATATGTAGATATATATATATATAAGAATATAGATTTATATATATATATATATATATATAGGTATAGATATATATAGAGATATATATATAATATATATATAGATAGTGTTAGTGCCAAAGAAGCTGAAAAAAAACTTTAAAGGCAACTTAATACCCACTTTTAATCATATGACAAGAATTTTCGATTCTAACTATTTCAAACACAATAATATATTACCTATTAGTAATGTGTGTCAAGTTTCAGTGCGTAACAAACCACGTTTGAGCTACTTTATGCGCGAAAGTGCCAAAAAAGCTTTAAAAACCTTAAAAACGCATCTTAATACCCAATTTGAAGCATATGACAATAATTTTCGATTCTAACTATTTCAACACAATAATATATACCTATTAGTAATGTTTGTCAAGTTTCATGCGTAACAAACCACGTTTGAGCTACTTTATGCACAAAAGTGCCAAAAAAGCTTAAAAAAAACATTAAAAACGCAACTTAATACCCAATTTGAAGCATATGACAATAATTTTCGATTCTAACTATTTCAACACAATAATATATACCTATTAGTAATGTGTGTGATTATTTAATTCAAAACAAAATTAATACACATATATTATTTATACCAAACATATTCAACCCTAAAAATGTTATACATATTTATACCAAACATATTCAACCCTTAAAATGTATACTTATTAAAACCAAATATACTAATTTTATATATGCACTACATTGAGTTCTAAAATAAAATCACTTATAATAATTAACATTGCACAACTTCATACTTTATAATTCATATTCTAATTTTATATAACCAAACATATATGTACAACAACAAACCACAAATACATACACATTCATAAAATAAGTTATGAAAAATTTAAAACTTAAAAACCACAACTACATACACACACATTCATAATTAAAATGAAATAATTACCTAACAATATAACAAAACATACATACACATTCATAAATTATGATAAATTTATCAATAATTAACAACCCTAATTAAACCTAATTTAAAACTTAAAAATTCCTACTACAACCAAATTTATCATAATCAACATCAACCAACTCAATCATTTAACCATAAACAACCCTAATTAAACCTAATTTACTTACTATAAAAAAATTATGATAAATTTAAAACTTAAAAATCCCCACTACATACACATTCATAAATAAAATAAAGAAATTAAAAATATAACAAAACATATGATATATATATATATATATATATATATATATATATATATATATATATATATATATATATATATATATATATATATATATATATATATATATATATATATATATATATATATATATATATATATATATATATATATATATATATATATATATATATATATATATAAATTTAAAAACAACAACTACATATACCTTGAAGAACTTGAAGAAGACAATAATGGTGGGTTGTGTATAACCTATACAATGAAAAAAAATTAAAATTTGTTTAAAAAAACTAAGCCCTAAAACAAAACTAATGAAGCTTGAACAACAATGGGTACACCTTGAAGAAGAGCAAGAATCAAGCCCAAATTTTTTAAATTTTTCGTGGGTTTGAGAAGCAAGTTTGAGAAGAGCAAGCCCAAATTACCGGTGAACAACGAACTGAAAAAGAACACTAAATTGAAAAAGCAATTCGTGGGTTTGAGAAGAGCAAGGAAGAAGAAGTATGACAGTAAGAATTTCGAAGAAGAAGAACAATTTTGAAGGCAAGAAGAATTTCGAAGGCAAGAAGAAGAAGGGTCGTTTTTTCAAGAACAATTCGTGCTTTTAGAAGATTGAAGAGGAAGAAGATAATGATGAAAAGCAAGAATTTTCGTGTGAGCAAGCAAGAACAACAATGGCGTTTTTTCGTGGGTTTGAGAGAAGATTATGCGTTTTTGTGTGAATAGAACAGTAGGGCATAAAAATGAACGTTAGAAATTATTTAATTAGGGCGCCCTTATTATTTGCTGCGATCAGTATAAGGAACCGCAGCCTTTGCTGTATTCTAGGTTTATTGCTGCGGTCAGTATAAAAAACCGCAGCCTTTGATAATTTATTTTTTTGCCTAATTTTTCCTACCATTAATTGCTGCGTATGAATTAAACCGCCGCAAATGTTGCGCAGCAAATGTAATTTTTTCCACTAGTGAAAGATGAAGATGAGAAAGCCTTTTGTAAGATAAGTGTTTTTTGTATAAATTTTTGAAGTTATTTCTCTTTTTATCATATTAATTTTTCATTTTGTTTAATATGTTTTTAGATCAACATCTTTGTGCTGTATTTTACTAATTTAACTTGTCAATTATTTTATTCTGTTTTTTTAAAATAGATCGACTGTTTTTATTTTTTTTCTAGTTAAAAAAATCTTATTTTCTATTAATATTTTTATATATAATGATTTTAACGCATGTCTTCGTTATAGGCTAAATAGCTTGTTTACCAACAAACAACTTCATGAATATTTAAAATATACTTGATTTAATTTGTTCTGTTTTGTTTTATGATTTTTACTATTTTTTTCAGATCTAAGTAAATATTAAAAAAAGATGTAGATGAGAAAGCCTTTTGTAAGATAAGTATTTTTATGTATAAAAATTAATGAAGTTCTTTTTTTTTTTTTTTTTTGAAAAGTAGGAATTATTATTAATACTAAATAAACCTCCACACTGGAGATAGGGACCCTTAAAACCGCCGGCATAAAAAACCCCGCGAGGGGAAAAAGCCATTGGAGATAAGGACCTAAAACCAGGCCACCCAGAACAGAGCATAGGGGTGGGCTATGCCAAGCATGAAAGACCAAAAATCCAGGGACCCCATACACCCATGAACCCAAGGCCCCAAAAAACTAACACCAAACATCTAGGATGTCAGACAGAGAGAAATACAAAAAATATGTAGTCTATAACAAAGGAAAAGAATCAGCAGTAGCAGCACATGGAGGCAACTCCGAGCCCAGGATTTCCTTTGCCCAAGTACAGACCCTAATCTTCAAAGAGTAGACAGTTCTCCCAAGATCCGGTACCCTACCTTCAAACTTAACCCTATTACGTTCATACCAGATAGACCATATCAAACATCCCAACATTAGGTGCCAGACCTTATTACCTCTTCTGTATGGAGCCAGTCTCTTCTAGGACAGCATAAAGGGAATACATCTATTAGGGAACACACCTGCTATCCCCCACCAGTTAAGGACAGCCATCCACACTTGCCAAGAAAAAAGACAGTCAAACAGCACATGGGAATTAGTTTCAAGCTCCCCACAACCAAATGGGCACAATGCTTGCAAGGGGTCAAGCAATTGTCTCTCCACAAAGAAATCCCCAGTTTTCAACTTCTCCAGACTAGCCATCCATAAGGTAAGATGAACACGTGGGGGAACCTTGATACTCCACAAATAAGATGAGATTTCCTTAGGAAGAATAGGAGTATGAGCCTCAGACAACTTGGCCACAATAGATTTAATGGGATACTTCTGACATTCCATACCATTCCAAGTTATCATGTCTGATCTATCATAGATGGGGCTATGCTGCTCAAGGAGAAGGTTTAGGCGCTCTAGATCATCAATCTCCCAATCATATAACCTTCTCCTCCAAAGAAGCTGCCATACCCATTGGTTATCCCTCCAGATTCCCATTTGTGCAATAGACATATCACCTTGAGTAGAAGCCCGAAACAGACGAGGAAACAACTGCTTAAGAGGCCCCTCTGAGGTCCATTTGTCATGCCAGAAGCTCGTTGTATCTCCATTTCCCACCACAATTTGCATGCCACCTTCAACTATCTCTCGAATTCTCTTCGTATCTGCCTCATTCGATAATAGATGTGCCCAAGTTCCACTCTTCATATTAGACAAGGATTCCGAGGACGCTTTAAGACCCTTGATGTTATAGATAGAGATCAGGATACGTTTCCACAGCATATTATCTGTCCCTGAGAAGCGCAACCACCATTTAAATAGAAGGACCAGGTTCTTATGTAAGATATTTCCAACGCCCAATCCACCCATTTCCTTTGGTAACTCAATAGAATCCCATTTAACCGATGGCACTATAAGCTGCTCATTTGCCTTTGCCCCCCAAAAGAATTTGCGCTGCATCTGCACAATCTGCTTAGCTACCCCCTTGGGCATTCGAAACATACTCATATAGTAAATCGGTAGGCTATTCAGAATACTTTTAATTAGTGTTAGGCGCCCTGCCCTTGAAAGTATTTTCGCCTTCCATGCTGCCAGCTTATTTTCAATCTTGGTTATCACCAGTTTCCAGGTAGCACACTTATTCATGTTAATTAATGAAGTTCTTTCTATTAGGTTTTTCTCTTTTTGTCTTATTAATTTTTCATTTCATTGAATATGTTTAAGATCAACATCTTTTAGAGCATGTACAACGCAAGTCCTAGAATATCCTCTTATGTCCTTGTATTTTCTCGATCTAATGCAAGTCTATCCTCTTGAAAACAGGACAATGCCCCATCCTCCTTTTAGAGAGGATGATATTTTGTATTTCCCAAGGCAAAACATCCGTGAGGAATTGTTTCTTTATTTATTTTTTGTTTTTTTACCCAATTGCAATTCAGTGGCGGACCCAGGAATTTCAAACTGGGGGTACAAAACACGAACGTCATACAGTGGCGGACCCAGGAATTCCAAACGAGGTTTTGCCATCGAATCTCACCTAGCCCTCCCCTCCCATCAACCTACCCCATATTAAAAATAAAAATAAAAATAAAAATAAAAATACTTGCGTTGGGCAGTCATGTGACACTTGAAGAAATGAACCCTAATCAACTCAAAGTCTCTAGCAAATGAAAGACTATACTCAAAGACTACTGGGTCCGCCCCTGCTTTTAGTGTTGATCTAACAAATGAAAGACTATACTCAAAGTTCACATTTTCCCATTTAAGAACCCTAGGATCACCAATTTCTAGGGTTTTAGCCAATTTTGCACCAAATTCAGGAAATCTTTCACAAACCCAAAGCTGAACAATCTTGAACAAACCACAAGTATAATGCTCAGAATCTAAAGGGGGGGAAATTACATTTTGGGTCAATAATCTCAATTCATGATAAAGATTTGCAAGAACAGATTGTGCAATTTTAATTGGGGTGCCTTTAGATGAATGGGTTGCAATTGGAAAAACAAAATCATCAATTATACCTTCATTAAGATCAGGAAAAACAAATCTAGAAAGCCATAAAGAAAGAAAAGCAACATGTTCAAATTCACCTTCTTTATTCTCAATCTCTCCTTCTTCTTCTTCATCCATAAAATGATCAAGCCAAGCTAAATGGGTAACTTCATTTCTTCCATTTTTCTTCAAATTTTCTTCAGAAAGTTCAGTTCTTACTCTTTTCAACTCAATCACAAATTTATCATCATTTTCTTCAATGGGTTTGTTTATAGACCCTCCAATTACAGCCTTACAGGAAACCCACCAAGAATCATTACATCTTCAAGGGTAATTTTTTTTTTAATTTTTTTTTTTTTAATTTTTTTTTCAAACTGGGGGTACAACTGTACCCCCTTGTCACACTACTGGGTCCGCCCCTGTTGCAATTTGACAAATGGCACACTATTAATGGCTTGTAATTTTGGTGAATCATTTACCCAGAAAACTACTAAATTGATAATATTAAAAAATTGGCAAATCAAAAAGAAAAAATTTCAATAATTCAAAATTTTTTTCTCTATAAATGAACCCAAATTTGTATATTTTACATTCACATCAAAATTTGTTATTTTCTCTCAGTAGATTTAATTAATATCATAGTAATTATGAATCAAAATAACCCAAATCATGGAAATTCTTAATTTTCCAAGTTATTCAAACTCTCAAAATAACTCAAATGTTGGTCTTTTTGATCCAAATATCATCAACGATCCTCAATTTCAAGCTGCTTTATAGTGGTTCGGAAATCAACTGAGACCAGTTAATCAAAGTTACACCCCTTTAAATCAAAATGTCCCACTTTTTGCTCCGTTTCAACAATCTTTTAATCAATGTCCTTCATCGTTCTCCATTTCTGATCATCTAATAACTCAACAAATGGAGCAATATCCAAGGGGCGATGATTCTTATAATGGTACTCCGACTTCGCGAACGAGGAAAACAAGACATCTTGAAGAAATACATGAGAATAACTGAAGATAAAGAAGTTGGAGCATACCTGAAGATAAAGCAGTTGTTTCGAGCTACATTAATGCAGGAGGAGATATAGAACGTAACACTAACACTAGAAAGGTTGGCCTATGTAATGTTATAGTTAAATATTACGAGGAAGCACGATAAGAGAACCACAATGAGATACGTGAAAGTACCCAAAAGTCCATGCAATTACGTTGGGATCACACCAACTCTACGGTTTCGAGATGGGTGGATATTTAAGGGTATGACTTACGCCACAAAGTGGAGACTCTACTTTGAATGTTGAAAATTGTGCGTATGCAGCTTTCCAAAAAGCAAATAAAAATAACCCATTCCAATTGATGCATGATTTTGAAATTATGAGAACATCTCCTAAATAGAACCTTGAAATATTTCAAATTCCTTCCGAAAGTGAAGGAAGTAACAAAAATGCATGCCCTGATACACCATACGAGGAAGCGACGGGTGCTACACCAACTAAATCTGATGGGATAAAAAAGACAAAGCGCAAGAATAAAGAAGCTGCTACCTCTTCAATATCATATGTAACAAAGCATAGAAATACTTTTTTGAGTAGAATCAAAAGAATGTGGCGTAATGATTCTTATGAGTGTTGTGAATCGCTTGCTTCCGAAACGAATAATGGAGGTATAATTGTTATAAGGGATCCAAATTCCTTTTGTGTGTCAAGAAAAATGATTGGGGAAAGATGGATTTTGTTAGAAGGTTGTGTGGTAAAGGAAACTTTAATTGTTGTATTGGGGTTGTCTATGGTCCATGTGATAGGTTGGGTAGAAGCAACATGTTTGAATCATTGAGAGAACTTAGTAACACCATCGATAAGCCACTATTACTGCTAGGTGATTTCAATGAAGTGCTACATCCAAGAGAAAGAATTGGCCAATTCAGATATGATAGGAGTATAAGGGAATTTGGGGGCTGGGTTCATGACTTACAACTCATTGATATATGTTTACTTGGGCTAGAATGGAGTCGCTGAGTAAACTTGATAGATGTTTATGTACTAATGAGTAGCTTACTAAGTTCCCACAGTATAGACTTGAAGGGCTTAAACGAAGAGTTTCGGACCATAACCCACTTGTCCTGTCTCTTGAAAAGTATGTTAATTGAGGACCAAAACCGTTTAGATGCTTTGATAGTTAGTTTTTACACCCACAATTTAAGGAATTTGTGTATTCGGAATGGAGTGCTTTGCCGAATTTAGATCTCTCAAATAAACTCAAAGCCTTGAAAGGGCCACTTAAAATATGGAGCAAGGAGAAATTTGGGCAGATGAATAGCAAAATCAGCGAACTGGAAAATGTGATACATGAGCTACAAAAGGCTGGAGAAAACAGACAATTAGATAATTTGGAGTGTGCTAGACTACGGGCAACCCAGAATCATCTTAATGCATGGCTAATTCGTAGGGAAAGGGTTTGGAGACAAAGGGCCAAGCAATAAGATTAAGTTGAGAATCAGTCAAATACTTAATCAAGATTATTAAGCATAGTTTCCTAAGTTGATGTCTCTTATATATTTCCCAAAACATAAAATATCATGTTCTTGTCTAATATAGTAACAAAATTTTGTCTCAAAATTTTGTCTGCAAATATAGTAATTAAATTTTGTCTGCATATTTTATCTGCAAATTTTATCTGCAAATTTGAAAATTATTATTTAGCTATTACGAAGTAAAGTAAAGAAAACTCCAAAAAAAATATAATAAAATAAAGTAAGGAAATAAATTGTGATATTATTTTTCTAATACTTTTTTATTATATATTATTAAAGTAAGTAATACTATTAAAATATATGAAATTTGGAAAGAATAATATTGAATAATATTATACAGTATAATATGGATAGTTTTTGATTTATAAATTAAAAATCTCTTGTATAATATTATATATAAAATTTATAATTGTATGGAAACTAATACTACTAAAATATATGCAATTTCGAAACAATATTTATTGTATAATAATATATTGTATAATAAGATATATAATTTTTATAGATCGCCAATTTCGAAATATATGGATAATTTCCGATTTATAATTTATATGGATTTTTTCGGATTTATTAATTATAAGACTTATCATATTTGAAATTATATGGATAGTTTCTGATCTATAATCTATAAATCTCTTATGTAATCGGATATATAATAGAAATAATATAAGGTTTGTCTTTTTTTATATAATTAATTTCAGTTTTATATGGTTAGTTTTTTTTTCATCTTTTAATTAATTAATATTAATATTAATTGTGCATTAGTAATAGGATATATAATAATTTATACCAAGAGGCTAAAATCTCCTATAAGTTTTAGTTTATATTAACGTTAAACTAAAACTATGGTTTTATTTAGGTGTAAAAGTATAAATAGGTTGGGAGAGAAAAAATCAGAAAGAGATAGAAAAACTTAGAGCAAACATCATAATTCAAAATGTGTTCATGTAAAACATATTATCAATAATTCCATAAAACTTAAAACTCAGACATTAAATTGATATCAATTGGAAAAAGTTTCAACTACCATATTAAAATACTAATTAAGCAATACGAACAAATGGTTTACATAAAACTACTACTGGATACCAATTCATTCCTCAATTGTTTCAAAATTGATAACTTATTGTAATAATCACTTTGAAAAATTGTTGATTTTTGTTGAAGACATATCTGCATCACTTGATTCAGCATCTTCAGTTTTCCTTTTCATTGGAGTGATTGTGGTGCTGTCATCTTGAATAGACAATAATTATATAAGGTAAAGTTTATAGACTAAAAATAAATCAATATTGTTAATTACATCAAACAAAATATTTACCTTCATTTTACTATCAGGACTCTGTAACTGCTCGCCATCGGGAAGTTTCTACAATTGAATATAATATTTATAGTTATATAACAATTGTTTTATTCATCCTTCTCAACAAACTTATCAATAATGTCCATATCATTTGTAAGTCTCATTATGGAATAGCTTCCATTTCCCCTTTTGATGTTGAAGTGTTCAGAGTTCAGACACTTTACTTATAAATAGATAACGCTTGTGTAGTAGATCATCAAGCTCTGACGGAAAAATGTCAGGTATTCAGACTGCATTTTAGAAATTTATGCATTTTAGAAATACATACATAATACATAGAAAAAAAAACAGTTAATGTTACCTTGCGTTGATTTTCCCTTACATCCTTCGCGGATAAACCAAACTTTTTTTTCGCTTGTGGATCCCATAAAATCAGTACAATATCATCTCCAAAATCATCTCTAACCTCTATGTGAGTTTTGTACCTTAGGAAATGTTATTTTATTTTTGATTAATTAGGTAATACTAATTAAACAGTTAAATGATGCATTTTAAAAAGCTCAAGAACATAAGAAAGTAAGTTTAGCTTTGAATTGCAACTTTTACATCATCCTCACATTTAGGACATTTTAAAACAATCATTATCTAGTGAAAATTGAGTACAATATTTTGAGCATGAACGATAAAACCAATCATTTTGTACGTCTAAAGCTTATATAGTTCAAACTGTTCCATATTCTCCCTCTTGTTTAGTTTTGTTTAGGCAGCAAAATCTTATCTTTTTGCACTCAAGGAATTTTGATTCGTTTGATAAGGATGAGTTGTTTGATACTTCAGTCATTTCCGTTGGTCTTGCTTCATTTATTCTTATGCTGTATGTATAATTTTTACATGCACTTTTATTTTTTTTAATTGATATATAGATCAGAAATTAAAGTTAATGTTTATTTCATACTGCTCAAGAAATACTATTGCTTCAATTGTTCTTAAGTCACAAGTTATTCACCCAAACACTCTAAGGAATCTGAACTCCTGCAACCATTATTCAGGTCCAAGAATTACATATAAAACCAGAGATTTCAAACGCTAAGTTTTCTATTTTATATTTTATATATCATTACCTTCAAATGGAATATAACCTAAGCTATTTATAATAAATACAATCTGCTCCTAATTACACATGACAATCAAACATACTTTGATTACACTAAAGAAACAAAACAATAAACTAACAAATAAGAAGGATAAATGTTGAAACTAGAAACCAAATAGATGTGCAAGAACAAAAAGAGAAAGAGTATTTCATTTGATTATTGAAGTCTTACATCCATCCATTTAAATACAAGAGTGAGCTATATATAGAGTTTAGGAGGGGAGTATCTATCCTAAGGACTAAACTACCTGAATTAGTTATAACTAACTAACCAATATAATAGAAATATAACAAACTAGTACATCATGGCAATCTATGTTTATGTAGCATCCATCTTGGTAATTCGTGTGTCCTTGTTGCTGATGTTAAGCCTCTGTGTTTGTGTGTAGCTCATGTCTAGTGGCAGAAAAGTTGCTATACTCAACACCCCCCTCCCCCTCAAACTACGATGTATATCAAACTTAGCTATTTTGCTTAGTAGCTCCTTGAAATGAAAAGATGGTAGTATTTTTGTAAGAACATCTGCGATTTGGTTCTTTGTTGGAAGATAAGATAGCTGCAATAATCCTTCAAGTACTTTGTATCTTGTATAGTGACAATCGATTTCTATGTGCTTTGTCTTGTCATGGAAGACATGATTTTTTGCTATGTGAATAGCTGAATGGTTGTCACAATGAAGAGTGATGGGTTTAAGGTTGGTAATCCCGAATTCAGTCAATATATTTACCATCCATGTTACTTTAGTAGCGGTAGAGGCCATAGCTCTGTACACAGCTTCAGAGCTTGAGCGAGATATATAGTACTATGTTTCTTTGATTTCAAAATATTAGAGATTGACCCAACATTAATATGTAACCAGTAACAGAATGCCTGGAATCTACACAAGCTCCCCAATCACTATCACAAAAGGCTTGCAAAGTAAGTTTTTTAGTACCTCTAAGAGCAATAACTTGACCACATGTTGTATGAACATAATGTAATGTAGGTATCAATACTTTGATTACAAAATTTCAAAAGAACTAAAATTTCTGCAATAACTCCACTTCCAACAAACATAAAATTATCTGCAATAGAAGGTACTCCTCTACATGATCCCACAGAATACAGGAGTTTAGTTGGAACACTAAAATTTCTAACTAACACACGCCTAGATCTGATACCTTCTATTGCAGATAATTTTATGTTTGTTGGAAGTGGAGTTATTGCAGAAATTTTAGTTCTTTTGAAATTTTGTATTCCACTTTGCTTGAGGAATTCCTTTGTAAATTTTAATTGGGCTAGACAATTTTGCCTTGTAGATATGCTACTTCAATGCCTAGGAAGAAATGTAATTTGCCTAGGTCTTTTATACTGAAAATATTGCGTAAGTGTGTCTTTATTCGTTGTATTTTAAAAGAATCATTTCCAGTTAATATTATGTCATCAACATATATAGCAAGAATAATGATGTTGTTGTATTTTTTGATGAATAAAGAATAGTCATTTTTGGATTGTACATAACCTTGTTTGCATAACTCATTTGTGAGTTTGGCAAACCATTGCCTAGAGGCTTGTTTCAAGCCATATAGTGATTTAAGTTTACACACTTTATTTGTTGGATTGGGATAGCTTGGAAAACAATGAAGCTGATATTTCACTCAAGGGATAATCAAGGCCGGAAATTATTTATCCATGGCCTTAATCATTTGATTAAAAGCATATTAATATTGAGTTGTGTAACTAGACCTGGGAAAATTTGATCCGACCTGAAAATGAACCCGGGACCCGACCCGATAAAACCCGAACCCGACCGATCCGAAAGCGACTTAACCCGAAACATGACCGACCCGATAATTACCCGACCGAAAATGATCCGACCGACAACCGACCCGACCGACACGTTTTGACAGGTCCAATATCAATTCTTAGAGTAATCTCAATGTCATAATTCATTTCAAATAAAATTTTAGTTTTCAAAGTATCTCAACATATAGAGTATATCACTTGAACCCTAAAACTCATCAATAAATCTGAAAAAAACACGCATTTAGTGTCTTTTTATCCATAGTAATTATTTTTCTTTTAAAAAAGGACGTTATAATCATCTTAATTGAATACATATATCTTGTTAAATCTGTCGATGAGTTTTAATTATTCCACATTTCAGAAAGCAAATCAATATAATTATAAGACGAAATAAGTACTTAGTTATTTGTATATCTTTCTAACATGAAAATTGTGAAGATATTTTTTATTAGGAAATGATAAGATATGAAACGTCATTTTTATCTAACGTTACAACTTTAATAATCAAACACAATAACTTTTATGAAGCGCGTATCTTACAAGTCTTTCAAAATAAGTATTAATTCCCTCTTTCCTTACACTTAAATGAACCCGACATACCAACTATTTTTTGAAAATCGTATATCTAATTTCTCTAATGTGACATGTATGTCACAAATCCAACTATACATAGAGATTTAAAGTTTAGAACACGAGCGTCGTAATAACTGGTTTCTTATAACTTGAATTGAATCACACAAGGCTTTAATATTGTGTCAATTGATATGTGGATTAATGTCATAGGGATGAGAAATAGTTTTTTATTAAAAAAAGTTTTATAAATAATAAAAACATGAAAAAAATAATTTCAAATTTTGTAAGTCATAACCCGTTGGGTTAGACCGACCGACCCGAAACCGGAGGTGACCCGACCCGAAAATGACCCGATTCGAAAATGACCCAACCCGAAAATGACCTGACCGCTGGTTACAAGAGTGTCATCTCTAGGAGAAGTTTTTATCTTGATTCCTCGTTGAACTGTAAGCAGTCATAATTAGTCTTTAATTGGATGCAGTTTTGGTTGTTATTATTTCTTTGTTTGTATCCTTTACATTTAGGATATCCAATTAAAAATAAAGGAAAATGATGGTAATAAAATAGTAAAGGCAATAGCATGATCAACTGGTATAGACAGTGTCACATTATTCACTAATCTCAAAGCGAATTATGGTCATTTTAGGCTATATTTGCACAATATTGAGCGAAGTTTCAAATACAAATGGCGGATTAGATGGTGATTATGTTATAGTGGGTTCAAGTCTTTGCATTTCCGAGTTATGGCCTCATGGGTAAACTTGGGCTCAATGTCTGGTCTACAACTATCCTCTAAACCAGTTTATAGGAGTCAAATGAAGTGCATTTCGGTTCGTCTAGTTTTATGTTGTAGAATTATCTTCGAAGTGATTTGAGAAATTTACATGCTAAAAGTTGAGTATATCTTTATTGCTAATCTTTGACATTAGGAAAATATCCGTACGAAAGGAATGTCTGATCAACCTTCTATTCTGGGTTGATACTTGATACAGCCTCTGCGCATAATTTACCTTTTCTCCTATTCCAGACTGATGTGTACACACAGACCAACAAACAATACATTTGAAGGTGGTGTAAAGAGTTGCTTACAGTGAGCCTTAGTGATCCTTATTAGATGTGTTACCTATTGCAAGATACAAACTAACAATTGTTATATGAATGTAATACATAATCCAAATTAGTTTTTAATCATGTTTTGTTCTTATGATGTTGTTAGATTTGGAGTTGACAAATATGATATTGGAACTGGTTTCGGACATTGTGGCATTGCAGTGGAAGATGTAAGATTATGTTCTTATCTTTTGATGGGATTAAGTAGAATTTATAAGATTCGCTATTCAGAGCAGTTTTGCTTTTGATCCATGTGAAGTTTTTGATCTCTTATGTTTCTCCTTTGTTTTTGATTTAATTTTGTTTTATAAACTTACAATTTAAACTTAGCTTACATTGATGGTTTTTAGATCTTGTAAATGATATAGACTTTTTCTTTCATATTTTTACTAGTTATTTGAACACTTAATAAGGCATGTGTAATGTGTTCACCAATAATATCATATTTTTGACTATAGCTAGTTCGTGGTTACATTGTGCTGATAACTATGATTTCATTTAGAAATCTAAAATTAATTCAAATTTTGTTTTATAGTATAGGTATCTTGAAATTGATACTTTATTCATGTGTTGTAACTTCTTCACATTATCTTTAGGATGTAGGACTAGATCTACAGCTTGTCTTGTTTTACAATACCACTGATTAGGCATACTCTCTAAAACTTTAAATGCAGGTCTTGTTATTTGACAGCGCGACTTATAATAATATGTGTTTTATATTTTATTTTAGGTTGAGAGAATAGAAGATGAAAAGCAATCTATGTACGTTCATGCTAATATGTGGTATTTATTTATTTAATTAGCTGATACTTGTATAATAATGTGGATTTAGAAGATAAATGATTTATTGAGTTTATATTTAATTTAGTTGTAATAGTTTTTTTTATCTTGGGAGAATTTCCAACCTTTGAGGTTTGATGTGTTTGTCGTATGCTTTGATTGTTGGAGTTTGTTGATGGTTGGGTTTAGATTTGCTATTTTATTGTTTGCAGGTGATTTTGAAAATTTTGGAATGTTTTTTTACAAATGAAACTCTGCCGAAATTTCTACAGAATTTTCTCGATTTTTCTAAAAAAATTAAATTTTAATGATAAGGGGTTTAGTGTGTTAATGATCATTACTATTAACTTGTTTCTTTATGTTCTTGTTTTTAAAACTAAAGTAATCATCAACCCTTTTTTTTTTTTTGCAGGTTTTAACTTTTCATCTAGTAGACTTAGCTTGGAATTGAATGAAGAAGCAAACTTGTGGAATGTGGATTACTCTCTTAGACTGCTATTGAGCTTTTTATATTGTCAAGAAAACCTCAATACAAACTATGTTAGATACCTTTTAAATTTGTTATAATGGGTATAGATATTTTGAAATTTGAGCATATAAATTGTCCATGGTAATGTGCACCATTTATACATATGGAAATTAATTAATTGTGAATTGCTTTTTATTTTAAGTATATATTTTTTAGTTGATGAGTAAAAAATTATATGCCATGAGCTTGATGTGAAAAATTGTATCACTACTACAAATCATCACTTGTGCCACAGTAGTAGTCGTGGCACAAGTAAGAATTTCTCATGGCTATGATGTCTAGCCACGAGAATTTTAGTTAGAGACTACCGTGGCACAAGTGATCGTGGCTAGATTGTTGCCACGGGAAAATTATGGTTGTGGCAAAAACTCTTTTTCTTGCCACGGTAGATCCCGTGGCTAATTATATTGTTTTGTCACAAGCATAACCCGTGGCTAATCATATTCTTCTGTCACATAAAGTGAATCATTGTAAATTATATTCGTTTACCGGGCGCACCACACGTGGTTACAAATCATTTATACACTAGACTCGTAAACAAGGAAATTCAACTAGTAGTATGAATTTAATGTTAACAATCAGTAACATTCCTTCCACACAAATGCCCTAGGTAGGATTTGAACACAAGACCTTCACGTTGGCATACCAACACTCCAACCACTGGGCCATAAGTTATTTAGTGATAACTTAAATTATGTTATTATACTTATAAAATAACACTCTAACCACTTAGTGTATTATTATTATTATTTTTTTGGAAGATGAAAGAATTATATTAAACGAAGAGAATCTACATAACATGTTATTATTATTATTATTATTATTATTATTATTATTATTATTATTATTATTATTATTATTATTTTTTAACTTACTTTTAATAATTAGTGTATTATTATTATTATTATTATTATTATTATTATTATTATTATTATTATTATTATTATTATTATTATTATTATTATTATTATTATTATTATTTTTATTATTATTATTTTTATTATTATTATTATAATAATTAATATTATTAACTAGTTGAACAAAATTATTAAAAGTAAATTAAAAAAATTATAATTAATTGAAAAAAATTAGTTGCAAAATTAAAATTCATTTGGTCAACTAATGTTCCTAAATATAACAAAATTAGTCGTATGTTAGAATAATATTACTCGTATTAATATATATTGCTTAGATAATATTTATCAGTTATTAATATATTACGATATTATTAGTCGTATTACTATATCATTAGTTATACATTTTTTTCAATTTAAAATTCCGACTTAAAATTGATTTAGTAGCAATTTAGTCGGAAATTCCGACTAACGCTTGTCAGTCGAAAAATTAGTTAGAAACTTTCAGTCGAAATTTTCGTGTTTTTGTATAGTAACAGTTAGAGATTGAAAAAAACATTTTTCATGTGTTTTTGAATTTAAGAAGATGATAAGATCTGATTTTCACTTATTAAAAAATTGGAAAAGTCTTGGAATAGGTTAGAAGCAACCTTTCTCTGTTTTTGTTGAAAATGCAATAATCTTACCTAAAATTATTGTTTAAGGTCTAGTATGAGTATTAAATTGAATAATTGTTTATAGAATTTTTTTTCTTATATTAAATTAAAAGACAAGGAAAAATAATGACTTATTTTCTAATAAATATAGAACTAATTAAGTTCATTGAAGATTTTGAAATTTAAATAATTGATAAAGTTTTTATTTTTTAAATTTTCTCTTAAAATATACTATCCATGGCAAGATTAAAACTTGCGAATAATTCAAATTTAGGTGTCTAATTTATAACACAATCACACAATAGCTATTTAATCGTGGCCTATAAGTCTTTATTTTCCATCATAAGTATTTACCCGAGACATAATTTGTGGCACAAATTTTTTGTCAGATAAATATTTTGTTGTGACATATATTTTGGTGCAACTTTTTGTTTGCCACAAAAAAATTAAATTTCCTGTGGCAAGATTTGTGGCGCAAGTGTTTGTTTGCCACGATATTAATTTATCCGTGGCAAAAGTGTTTGTTTGCCACGGTATATATTTACCCGTGGCATAACTTGTGGCACAAGTGCATCTTTGCCACGATTATATTTACCCGTGGCAAAAAACTTGGGTATGGTTGTGATATTGTCTTGAAACCTATTTTTCCCGTGGCAAGATCAAAATTTGCCACAGATTTTGAATTCCCGTGGCATAATTAGTGGCACAAGTGATGATTTGTAGTAGTGTATATTGCCTTTTAATGGAAATGTACCCAAGCAAACTCACTAAGCAACTAGGTAAAAGGCTTTTAGACACTTGTAGATGTCACAAATCAAAACTACTATGGTTAGATTTTTAGTGTTTTTGTCCCTTTAATGTGTCTAAAGCACAATTATTTTAGACGCATTAAAGTGTCTAAAATTCAGCTATTTTAGACCCTTTAAAATGTCTAAATCTACTTTTTAGACGCTTTTCTCTGTCACAAATGAGTTGATAACATATGGAAAAGTAAGGCGGCAAAGTCTTGTAACGGAAAAAAGCGTCTAAAAGAAACCTGTTTTGGCAGCAAAAAACGTCTAAAAACAGTGTCTAAAAGTTTTGTGACACTTGATTTTTAGACACTTGGAAAAGCGTCTAAAAATTATTTTAGACGCTTTTTTGCATCTAAAAGCTCCGTGCTTTAGCGTCTAAAACCCATATGTTTTTTTGTAGTGAGCTCCCCATGTAAAAATGCATTATTGATGTCTAATTGTGTTAAGGGCCATTTCTTTGTGGCAGCTACAGCAAGAAGGCACCTTATGGTGGCCATTTTGACCACTGGTGAGAAGGTATCATCGTAATCTATTCCATGTCTTTGGTTGTAGCCTTTTACTTTAAACACCCATTTGCAACCTATGAGTTTTTTGCCTTTTGGAAGGTCAATAATTTCCCATGTATTATTCTTTGACAAAGCTTGATTCTCCTAATCCATAGGCTCTTTCCATAGAGGATTAAGGAAAGCCTCTTTATAGCTATGGAGTTCAATGTCTAGGTGTTTATCTATGTGTCTGAGTGATGTGTGCACTGTGTTGCTACTTACAATGCCACAACAATGATCCTAGGTATGATTAAAAGTGTAATCTGTTAGGTATGCTGGAGGCTTGTGAGCCCTTTCTGACCTTCTGAGGTAATAGGAGGAGTAGAAAGGAGTGTGTTTGGTTGTGCAGTGGTATGCAGATCTGAAGCATCAGATTGTTGGTCATTGACCATACTTTCCACTGATGTGTCATATGAGTGATCCATAGACATGTCATAGTACTCCTAATTATGTATATTATTTGTAGTAGCAGGGAGAAAAATTTGTTGCTGCAATTTATTCTTGTCAATGGGGTAGTTATAAGGGAAATTTTTTTATGAAAAACCACATCCTTGCTAATAATAACATTGTGAGTTTCCAAATTGTAGACTTTGTATCCTTTTTAATTAGGAGAATATCCTATAAAAACACATTTCTGAGCTCTGGGTTGGAACTTGTGTCTCCCTTTATTTAAGGTGCTTACAAAACATAAGCAACCAAAAACCTTGAGATAGTCATATTTTAAAGGTTTCGCAAAACGAGATTCATAGGGTGTTTTACCCTTCAAAACAGTGAGGGGCATTTTATTTATTAACTAAACAACACATTGTATGCAGTCACCCTAAAACTTTATTGGTAGATTGGATTGAAAGAGCAAAGATCTTGCTGTTTCAAGTATATGCTTTTGTTTTCTCTCTATAACCCCATTTTGTTGGAGTGTATTAGTGCAACTGGTTTGCAAATGTATACCATGTTGCATGTAAAATATGAGGGCTTCTCCCTCAATTAATTCTTTGGCATTATCACACCTTACACTTTGCACTTTGGTGCATAATTGATTTTCTATGAAAATCACAAAGGTCTTGAACACACTAACAAAATCAGATTTGTTTTTGATTAGAATTGAAATATTCAAGTCATTCTTGAAAAATCATCTACAATAGTTATAAAACTAGTACAATTGAGCCTTTTGGGGTATCTAAATGGTCCCCATGAATCTATGTGTAAAGCTCTAAGGGATGAGAACATTTTGTAGTAGATGTAGGGTAGACAATTCTAGTTCGTCTAGCAAACTGACACACTTTACATATTACATTTGCTTTTATGAACTTCTCATCTATATCTTAAAAAACTAATTTCAATCTTTGTATAGGGATATGGCCCAATCTGAGGTGCCACAACTTGGCTTTATTTAGCATTGTAGTTGAGCTTGCTGTTGACTGATAGGCACTGGAATTAAGGTGATGCTGGCAATGAGTTGGTTCTTTAAGATGGCTTGATTATGTTGCATCATGTAAGATGTATAGGCCATTGTGCATTTTACCAAGAGGCCAAGGTGTCTTCATCTTGGTTTCCTGGTAGTAATAGTATTCCGAAGAAAAAGAAATGTTGTTATTTGCATGTGCAAGCTTATGAACAAATATCAAATTATATTTAAAATAAGGAATATAAAGCACATCAATGAGTTTAGTGCCATTATTAATAATAATGTCACCTATGTATTTGACAATAATCGTTCTACCATCAAGGATGGTGAGAGTATGAGTATTGTTAATAAGAAATCTAACCCAGCGGGCATTTGTAGTTGACAAATTGGTCAAGACTATGGCACATATTATTAGAAGCACCACCATCTATAATCCATGTAAATTTATTCAAAGAAGTAGAACAAGAAATACCTGTGGACAGGCATGCATTTGCAAAAGTATGAGTAGCAATGTGTTCATTCTTTGTGTCAGATTCCTTCGGGAGATCAAGAAGTTTATGGTATTAAGTAGGAGTGAACTTTGCAGTCATAAGACCATCTGATGAATTTTCATCTTGAGTTAAAGTTGTATTTGAATGCCCGCTAGGGTTTTCCTTTGTCCATGTATATGCTTTGTGGTTTGGTGGGTAGCCAACCAATTTCCAACATTTTTCTCTACTGTGTCCATTCATCTTACAGTGATCACGGTAGGGGGTTGGTTTTTTGCCTCTGTAATTTTCTTTGTTGTTTCTGTATGAACTACTTTCTTGGAATTTTCTTTTTTCGATTCGACAAGCCATGGAGTCAGTAATATTTTTGCTTTCAATGTTGAGATCTAAATGAGTTTCCTCTTGCTAAAGAATGCTATTCTTGTGCAACATTAGGTAATTCAGTCATCATTAATAAGTTACTTCTTACTTGTTTATACTTTTTGTCCAGCTTCATCAAAAAATTGATGACTTTGCTGTTTTACTGCATTTTAATTCTTGGCAAGATCAAAGGTGCAACTATTAGAGGCTGCACAAGAACAAGTGGGTATGGGATTTAATCCATCAAATTCATCCCACAAGGTTTTTATTTTGGTGAAGAATTCAGATATAGACATCTCTGGTATTTGAATAACGCTATTGAGTTCTTCTTGTAAAGAAAACATATGTGCATTCGAGCATTGGCCATATCTCTCTCCTAGTTCAACTCATATCTCTCTTATACGTTTGTATAATAGAACACTTTTTGCTATTGAATCTTCTAAAATAGCAATGATCCACCCCATGACAACATTATCAACCCTGTCCCATGCTTTTGTGGCTGTGGCATTATTGGTGGGTCTTGTGAGAGATCCATCCAAACCCTTATTTGTTTTTGTCTGCCAATACAATAGACATTACTCTTTTCTAATTTGCATATCCAGTTCCAAAAAAGATGATGTTAACAATTCTTTGACTGTTGTTAGAAGGGTGCAAGAAATACACATATCATGGATTGGTTGTGGGATTAGTGTGTGCAGCATTTTCTCCATTTTGGCTTTGATTAACCATGGCTGTCAAAGGAAGAAAAGGGAGAATAGGAGAGTATGCAGGGATCTTTCTTGAATTAGTTTCTTGAAAAAAAAAATCAAAGAATCGGAATGGGAAGGATTGACTTTGGTACCATGTTGAAACTAGAAACCAAATCAAGAAGATGTGCAAGAACAGAAAGAGAAAGAGTATTTCATTTGATTACTGAATTTTTACATCCATTCATTTAATACAAGAGTGAATTATATATAGAGTTTAGGAGGGGAGCATCTATCCTAAGGACTAAAATACTGAATTAGTTATAACTAACTAATCAATATAACAAAAATATAACAAACTAGTACAACATGGCAATCTGTGTTTATGTAGCTTCCATCTTGGTAATCTGTGTGTCCTTCTTGTTGATGTTAAGCCTCTGTGTTTGTGTGTAGCTCATGTCTAGTGGTAGAAGAGTTGCTATATGTACTCAACAGCAAATAATATTAAAGATGAAATAGAATATATAAATCAGAATTAGTATTGAAGTTGTGTAACTCCCATTCAAGCAACTACCCTTACCTTGTGTAACTTTCTTCCTCGCTTTGTTAACTTTCATGTACTCAACCCTTTTGATCAACATGAATTATTATGTAACGATGTTATCGTAATATAGAAAATGGAAAGTTAATTTCACTCATGGCAATATACTTTTACTAAAAAAGACTTAAATATAACTATTACAACCACAATAAGAAAATATAAAAACATATAAACTAAAATGTTTTGAAATTAGAACATAACTAAATATTAGAAGCGTTTTGTTAGATGTGTGACTCATAATCTCATATGTGGTTATTTGATGTTGTGAGGAGTATATGTGCATGGTATTGGTGGTGCATATGAAGAGACCAAAAGAAGCACAAATGGTCTGAATGCTACTACCTCAAGATTCAATTCATCGAGCATAATTGCTCGACCTGCTGCTGGGTGCTCGACCAGTCGAGCAGACTGGCTCGACCCAATCCATCAGTCGACCTGTGGCACATTATGTTACACGCATGTTTCTGTTTGGTGACTTTGTTTTAGGCACGTGAGCTCTTGGTGTCTATTGTAGTTCTCTACACTACAACAAATTTAGCTTTTTGCGACATTGGATTTAGTGGCATTAAAAAATGCCACTAATTGATATTTTAAGTATAATAATTGGTTTTTATTATAAATTTAACCATAAAGTGATTTAGCGACACTTAATTTTGTGTTTTAGTGGCATATTTAATTGTTACTATATTCTATAGTGGTATATGTGAGAAATATCACTAGATTCTATATCGCTAAAAGTTTTAGTATGACTTTTTGATATGCTGTTACAGGGTCTAATAAATGTCACTAAACCCTCTATATACACTATAAGAAATTTGAAATAGCTTTAAATGTCGCTAAATATATCCCACTAAAAGTAAATTATGTTGTAGTGCTAGCCTTATAAATACTCCTTTGTTCATCATTTGTAATGGTGTGATTTACATTGTAATCAAGAGAGATAAACACATGTGAGATTGAATTAGATAAAGAGCGACAAATTAGGGTTCTTGAGTAAATTGGGGATTTTGAATTTACCCTTGTACCCCCTCCGTTCTTTTTTAATTGTCCTATTTAAAAATTTCACACAAATTATAAGAATGGTGGAATGTTTGTAGATAGTGAATATTATTATTTTATTAGAATAGTGGTGTAAATTATTATTGTATTAGTATTATGAGAGAGAAATGAGGGTTAAATGAGGGATAAAGAGAGTATGTGGAAGATAAAAACTTTCCAAAATAGGAAAGAACGGAGGGAAGTTGAAATTTGTTCATAGTGGTGGTTTTATAGTCTAATATCAATTTGATTAGTGTGTGTAATCAAGAACTAATCAATACAATTGTCTTCATCCATTGGGTGGTTTTATAGTCTAATATCAATTTAATATTAGGATTTTCCACCTTCCAATTCTTGATGTGTTTGTTTATGTTTCTTTACATTTTGCAAATCTTTTTCATTTTTTATAATAAGAATCTTCAGTCGTAGAGCATTTGTTCTAAGACGTTTCATTAAAAATATAAACTGGCATTTCAGATAATTTAGTTACAAATAAATGATCACTTGATGTAATTCATACAGTAGATACTCATTCATGATTTTGATATTTACGATTTACAAATATGATGGCTCAATTATATGGGTTCCTCCAAGTTGAAATATAGGTGGATGTTGATTTATAGCACATATCGACATCAAAGGGACGTTGAAATTTGTTCATAGTGGTGGTGTTTGATGTCCTACCAGTTAGTTGCCTTACAAAAGTATCCCAATTTCTCACTTTTACTCTACCTAATTAATACTTATGGCTTAATAAGATTCGAACTTATGACCAATCGTCGCACAGACTTTTGATCCCATGCTAACAAAATAAGTAAGCTAAAATTTAATTTGATGTGTGTAACCCTTATCCTTTGAATTTTCTTTAATAAAATTGTTAGAAATGTTCAATAATCAAGTGAATATTTTATACGTCGTTTAACGTAATTAAGTCAGTGTATAACGAGACGTTAATTTAGTGGACATTGAGTAACGTTTATGTTTTACTAGAGACCAATAAACGTCACAAAACCGTTATTTGATAATGGAACGAACTTAATGTCGCTAAACCTATTGGGTCACACTATATCAATGTGTGAGACCATTTTGTGTGTTTGGACCTATATTAGTCTAGGTTCATGTGATTAATTTAGTAAGACTAGATATTAGTCATAATATCACTATTTATTTAATATAATGGTTATATTAAGTTTTGTAACTCCCACCTTTATTTCTCATTAAGTGATGGTCTTTATGAAAATATTTATATTCTCTTAAAACTAATATTAAGTGTATGTAAACGTAAATAAAAGTTAATGAAAACGCTTTACATCCAATTTCCATATGCTATAAAGAAGGAAATGTTAAATCTTAAAGGGTGATATATATCTATGCTGTTCTAGACATAGATAAAAGAGAATAATAGTGTGTGCCGTGAGTTTGGCTTTTGAAAAATTGAGAGTAATTGTGAGTAATAATACAAGGGTTGTATACACACAAAATTAGTTTAAGAATTGTTCTTAAACATCGTACTAGTATACGAGGTCTCACAAGACGTTGTGAGTGGACTACACTAGAGGAACTTCATTTGCGGTTCTTGTCTCGGGATTATATTTTGCTAGTGGATTCACGCTACAAAGGTATAATTTTTTGTTCCGATATTTATTTGTTTCATTTCATGTCAATAATTGGGTCTTGGGATGGTTTTAGTCTTCCGCATGTTAAATGTTAACAGTACTAGAACCCTACAGTGGTATCAGTTTCCTCTTTTATTGATATGTTTTGGGCACATAAATATTGGTTTTCTATAAATAATATATACGAGTTATTTATTTACACATGATAATTTTGATTTGCATAAAAATAAAAGTTAAGAACTTTAGGGGAGGGTTTACTAAAATTGTTTTAGTTATAAAGTTTTGAACTTTGTTTATTAAAATTAAATTTGTTAATTTTGATCCCTCCATTTGCCAATTTAATTATTTTAATATATCATTTTTAATTAAAGATTTTGTTTAAATTTTGATATTTAAAATAACATTCACAAATTGAGAATTTGATTTATTTGGCATGTTTACATAATATATTTAGTCATTTTTTGAATCTTTGTTAATAGTTAACTAAATTCAAGAATTCGATTAATTAACAAATTATAGAATTTGGTATTATTTAATGTTTTATGGACTAGTGCTAATATGATTAGCTTGGCTTTTGCACTACATTTCACATTATGATATTTATTAGTGCTAATTTGATTAGCCTTATTTTATATTCACCGTGTGAAATTATTAATTATAATAATAAGCTCACTTATTTAATGGAGATTATTTTAAGTGGGAGGTTTATTTTGCTTTGAGAAGTAAAATAATTTTTTCGATTGGTTACGAATCAATTAAATTTCATGCAAATTAAAATTGAATAATGTGATTATTTATCATGTTTCTTTTAAATAATAAGATTATATATTTATTTATGTTCTTATTGCATATTTCTTTAAATATTATATTGCATGGGCCACTTACATATAGTAAGTGGGTGAATGATAATTATTATACAGGTTATGGTAACTAGTATGGCCCAATTAGGATATATAATACGGTTTGCACACCGTCATTTTTGGATGTAATTAAATACGATCTGCGTATCGTTTATTTTGAATGTAATAGTTAAATAGTTTATTTTTACATTTCGAAGTTTAATTACTATTATGTATGTATCCATGGAGTTGAAGACCAAGAAGAATAGAGATTCAAGTGGTGTTCAAAAGATGGGCCTTGAAGATTAGATTTTCAAGTGTTTTGGGGCCATACTAGGAACCTTATTTATGCATTATTTTATTGCTTTATTATCTAGCTATATTGCTTGATGATGCATGTTTTGGTTGTTTAGTTTATTAATTCGAATAATTAGAGTTCACTTTTATTTGTGTTAATAAAAACAACCATAGTCCCTAACAATATTGAGTTGTAATGCTATTCCATTTAGTAACACTGAAGCTTTAGATCGTTAATTAGGTAGGTTTCGCCAAAGCGAGGTGCCTATTAATTATCCTAAGATAAGTAGTTGGTGAAAAATGGTTTAACTCAACTAAGTAGGTCAAGAAAAGTTGACACTTAGAGGCATGGGGTAATAGTAGATAAAGAGTTATCTTATTACCAACCAAGAATTATTATGAATAATTAAGAAATAGTTTCTTTACCTATAACCATTAACTTTGGGTGACAAGCCAAAGCTTGCTTAGGGTTAGTGGAAATGGGGTCTTGGAATCACTAAATTAAAAGGGACATTTAATTTAATTTGGTGGGATGAATTTCCTTTTAAATTTGTTTAAAATTATTCATTCATGATAATCATAGAATTCTTACACTTTGTGTTATTCATTTGTAGATGGAAAATAATTCAAACAATAATGCATTCTCTAATTTTGGTTTACGGTCTATACTCGAAAAGGAAAAGCTTAACAAAAACAACTTCCTTGATTGGTCAAGGAATTTGAGAATTGTTCTCAAACATGAGCGAAAACTGGATGTTCTTGAAACTCCAATTCCGAATGAACCCACACTTAATGTGTCTGCTCAAGATAGGGCAGCTTATGAAGCTGCTATTGAAAGGTCTTTAGATGTTACATGCTTGATGTTAGCTTCTATGGTCCCTGAATTACAAAAACAATTGATGAATATGGAAGCTTTTCACATCTTTGCTCATCTCCAAGCTATGTTTTTGAAGCAAGCTAGGAATGAGAATTTTGAGACCATAAATGAGTTGCTTGGTATGCTCAAAATATCGGAGCAGACAATTCCCTCAAAACCAAAGAAACAGGTTCTTACAGTTCAGAAAAAGAAGAATGTCTTCAAGAAAAGGGGAAAGGCAAAGAAACAATTTAATCACCAAGGCAAGGGCAAAAAGGTTGCTCGAACTAAGGTGAAAGTTGGAGCTACTCCAAATGATATTTGTTTCTATTGCGATAAGAAGGGTCATTGGAAGCGGAATTGTCTGAAATACCTTAAGGACAAGAAGGATAGAAGTATCACTTCTACTTCAGGTATTTTTGTGATAGAGATCAACTATGCTAACTCTAATTCTTGGGTATAGGATACCGGTTGTGGTTCTCACATTTGTGCAAATGTGCAGGGGCTAAAGAAAAGTAGAGATCTTCATAGAGATGAAGTAGACCTACGAGTTGGAAATGGAGCTAAGGTAGCTGCATTAGCCGTAGGATCTTATTGTTTATCTTTACCTTCAGGACTTTTGTTGGATCTCACTAATTGTTATTATGTTCCTTCTATGAATAGAAAATTGATTTCAATTTCAATGTTGGATTCTGAAGGTTTTACCTTTGTAATAAAGAATGGTTCTTTGTCAATTTACAAAGATGAAATCTGTTATGGCATAGGGCGTTGTATAAATGGCTTTTATATACTAGATCTTGATAAACAAAACTATCACGTGGACAATTCTAAAAGACTAAAATCAAAGGATTCTAATCATACCTATATTTGGCACTGTCGTTTAGGACATGTAAATGAGAAACGCATTCAAAAACTCCATAAAGATAGACTATTGGACTCATTTGATTTTGAATCATATGAAGTATGTGAGTCTTGTTTACTTGGAAAAATGACTAAATCACCATTTACTGGACATGGTGAAAGAGCTAGTGACTTATTGGGGATAATACATTCAGATGTATGTGGTCCTATGAGTATCTCGGCTAGGAGAGGGTATGAATACTTCATTACTTTTACTGATGATTTAAGTAGATATGGATATGTCTACTTAATGAAACATAAATCTGAATCTTTTGAAAAGTTCAAAGAATTTCAGAATGAAGTACAGAATCAACTTGGCAAGACGATTAAAGCACTTAGATCTGATCGACGTGGTGAATATCTAAGTCAGGACTTTATTGATCATCTGAAAAATTGTGGAATAGTTTCACAACGAACCCCACCTGGAACACCACAATTAAATGGTGTGTCTGAGCGGCGGAATCGGACCTTATTAGATATGGTTCGCTCAATGATGAGTTTAGTCGATCTTCCTACTTCATTTTGGGGTTATGCACTCCTAACAGCGGCTCATGTTTTAAATCGTACTCCCTCCAAAGCTGTTGATAAGACGCCATATGAGTTATGGACAGGAAAAGTTCCTAAGTTGTCTTTCTTAAGGATTTGGGGTTGTCAAGCATATGTAAAACGTTTACAACCAAATAAGCTTGAACCTAGATCTGATAAGGTTTTCTTTGTGGGTTACCCCAAAGAAACCAAGGGATATTACTTCTACAATCCTAGTGAGCATAAAGTGTTTGTGGCCCGCGAAGGTGTCTTTTTAGAAAGAGAATGTCTTTCTCAAAAGCCAAGTGGGAGAAATATTTCTCTTGAAGAAATTCAAGATGATCAGCCACAAATCATTCATCAAGTGGGAGAGATTGTTTCTCCAATGAGAGCTCCAGTTTTGGCACTTGTTGTACCTACTGAGGTGGTGGATATCCCAGTTCGTAGGACTAGTAGGCAAAGTAAGCCTCCAAGAAGAGATCCTATGGAGGGTTATATCATTCATGAAAGTCATGAAGTCCTTATATTAGATAAGGAAGAACCTACCACCTATAAGGCAGCAATGGAGAGTTCTGACTCTAAACTATGGCTTGGAGCCATGAAATCTGAAATGGAGTCCATGTATGACAATCAAGTTTGGAACTTGGTTGACTTGCCCGAAGGTGCTAGACCGATCGAATGCAAGTGGATTTATAAGATAAAGACTGACATGGATGGCAAAATAGTTGTCTATAAAGCACGACTGGTGGCTAAAGGTTTTAAGCAAGTTCATGGTATAGACTATGATGAGACTTTTTCACCAGTGGCTATGCTTAAATCCATCAGAATTATCCTAGCAATAGCTTCGTATTATGAGTACGAGATTTGGCAAATGGATGTCAAGACCGCTTTTCTAAATGGATATTTAGAAGAGGAAGTGTATATGACACAACCGGAGGGTTTTGTGGATCCTAATAGCCCTAGGAAAGTATGTAAGCTTCAGAAGTCCATTTATGGATTGAAGCAAGCATCTAGGAGTTGGAATATTCGTTTTGACGAGGCAATTAAACAGTTTGGTTTCCTCCGAAATCCGGAAGAGTCTTGTGTATACAAGAAAGTCAGTGGGAGTTTTGTTGTTTTCTTAGTTTTGTATGTGGATGACATACTGATTGTAGGGAACAGGGTACGAATGCCGAGTCTGTAAAGGTTTGGCTAAGTAGTTGTTTCTCTATGAAAGACCTTGGAGAGGCTCAGTACATTTTGGGCATCTGAATCTATAGAGATAGATCAAGACGGATGATTGGGCTTAGTCAAAGGACTTATATTGATAAGGTCCTTGATAGGTTCAATATGACGAACTCTAAGAAGGATTTTCTTCCCATGTCTCCTGGCATATCTCTTAGCAAGAAGCAGTGTCCAATGACACCTGATGAGCTAGAGAAGATGAGTAAGATTCCATACGCTTCGGCTATTGGATCTATCATGTATGCTATGATATGTACTCGACCAGATGTTTCGTGTGCTTTGAGCATGACGAGCAGATACCAATCGTGTCCTAGTAATGACCATTGGATAGCGATCAAGAATATCTTAAAGTACCTTAACAGGACTAAGGATAAGTTCTTGATTTATGGAGGTGCATCTGAATTATGTGTAAAGGGTTACACGGATGCTAGTTTTCAAACAGACAAGGATGATTTCCGATCTCAATCTGGTTACATCTTTACTCTGAATGGAGGTGCAGTTAGTTGGAAAAGTTCCAAACAGAGCACTGTAGCTGATTCTACAACTGAAGTTGAGTATATTGCTGCATCTGAAGCAGCAAAGGAAGTTGTCTGGATTAGAAATTTTATTTCTGAGCTTGGTGTAGTTTCTAGTGTTGCTGGTCCAATTAAATTATATTGTGATAATGATGGGGCAATTTCACAAGCAAAAGAACCTAGATCACACCAAAAGTCCAAACATGTGCTCAGAAAGTATCATCTGTTGCGAGAAATCGTAGGCAGAAATGATGTTAAAGTGTGCGAAATATCTACGGATGACAACATTGCAGATCCGTTGACTAAACCATTGTCTCAGACTAAGCATGAGAAACATTTGTCTGAGATGGGCATCAAACTCATTATAGAATAAGTTTAGATGTTGAATATATATGAGATATATGTGATATGTTACATTTATAGTGTTTTAATGTAATGTAATTTTATGATTATCTAATAAAGTTTCGTACTTATTTACTTAATTTTGGTTTAGAATTAAGTAAAGTCCAATTATAATCTATAAAGTCTATATGGGTTGTTGGATGTGATCTGACAAATGAACCCTATAATGTGAACTAGAGAGCTTAGATTATTTTAAGTCCCTAGCCAGGTGGTTGAGTTGGACGCCAATTACCAGTAATTGTTAGAATGTTGTTGATTGATGATCGTGTTCATAGATCATAGAGACATTGGATGTCTAGTCAATCGCATTGATAGAGATTGAGTATCTCTATTTGGACATGATCCGCTTTTGAGTATTCTTTAAGAACGTTGATGTCATAAGAATATCTCAAATTGACTTATAAATAGAATCCTTAGACCTGAGTTTCTCACTGACTTCGTGTGTGAGAATTATTGTTCTTTGATGCAATCTAACGCCATGCCGTAAAAGGGGGCTATAAGGGTTGTACTCAGGAATTTTATGAATCACATAGCGAATAGAGGAGGAACAAGATGGAATTGTCATATCCTTTTGGGGTTATTAGTCTCAGGCCACTCGGAGAGTTGGAATTGTAAATGCATGGCCATGCTCAAATGGATTATGGAGATAATCATTTGTTTTTCAGTTCATCTCATGAGTCCAAGGAACATGATCAGACCAAATAAGGATGACAGTTGTTCTTACCTTATGTTTGATTATGACTAAAGTTGACAAAGGATTTGAGATTCACAACTTGTTGGAGCAAGTGGAAGTTAGTGGGAGGAGTCCTACAACTCTAGTAAACTTGTTTCTTGAACAAGTGGGAGATGGTTAGAAATGTTCAATAATCAAGTGAATATTTTATACGTCGTTTAACGTAATTAAGTCAGTGTATAACGAGACGTTAATTTAGTGGACATTGAGTAACGTTTATGTTTTACTAGAGACCAATAAACGTCACAGAACCGTTATTTGATAATGGAACGAACTTAATGTCGCTAAACCTATTGGGTCACACTATATCAATGTGTGAGACCATTTTGTGTGTTTGGACCTATATTAGTCTAGGTTCATGTGATTAATTTAGTAAGACTAGATATTAGTCATAATATCACTATTTAATATAATGGTTATATTAAGTTTTGTAACTCCCACCTTTATTTCTCATTAAGTGATGGTCTTTATGAAAATATTTATATTCTCTTAAAACTAATATTAAGTGTATGTAAACGTAAATAAAAGTTAATGAAAAGGCTTTACATCCAATTCCCATATGCTATAAAGAAGGAAATGTTAAATCAGGGGCGGACCTAATTAAGTGACAAGGGGGTACAGTTGTACCCCCAGTTTGAAAAAAAAAATTCAGAAAAAAAAATTAAAAAAAAATGAAGAGAAAGAAGAAACAGAGAAGAGAAGAAGAAGGAGAAAAGAAAAGGAAAAGAAAAAGAATAAAATAGGGAAAGAAGAAAGAAAAAAATTCCACTAATAATCATCATCAATGGAGATAGTGACTTTTGTTCATGAAGAAGAAGAACCCAGCCGACATCAGTTAACTTTAATAGGGTTTTATTCTCTTATTTGGATATAATATAAGACTATAAGTAGCTAGGTTAGGTTTTTTGGCCTTTGGGCTACTTAAGTTAAAAGCCCATTTTTAAATTAAAATTTAAAAACTTAGTCATTTACAAATGAAACTAAAGTGACTTTATATTCTATCCTTCTCTATTTTTTTTTCTTTTCTTATTTTTTTCACTTGTAAATTATCTTACATTTAAGGTAGAAAGTACTTCATTCAAATGTAATCGACCCGAAATTGTACCTCGATCCGGATTAAATTGTTCCGCGACCCTAGAAAACGCGAACCAAAATCGTTACGATCCCACCTTAAAATATCTTACATTGCTCGTTGTCTTTTAAAAATCTCACATTTCGATTATTTTTAAAAAATCTAACCTTTATGCTAGTTTTTCTCTTAGTAATTCGACATTTTGGTTTTTAATTTGTTTAATGTTAAATGTTGCAAGTAACTTAACGAGGTCAGTACTTTGAGCAGTATAAAGGTTGGATATTTTTTTAAAAGAGAATGAGAAAGAGTGAGATTTTTAAAATTAGATTTTTCTTTTGTTATTTCTAAACATGTTTGTGTTAGTTATATTTGAAGGACTCAACATACTGTATTGGAAATTTTTCACAAAATTTAAGAAGCATTTTTCAAAAATTTATCTTTTTTCTCTTGGATTTTTCTATTTTTATTTAAAAAATCTTTAGATGACAACATTATCTTTGAATTTTTCACAATTGACTTGCATGAGTTGGTCAGAATATTTGAAAAAATTTCCGCCCATCGTTTGTGATGCTGGAGACTTTGAGTTGATTAGGGTTCATTCTTTCAAGTGTCACATGACTGCCCAGCGCAAGTATTTTTATTTTTATTTTTATTTTTATTTTTAATATGGGGTAGGTTGATGGGAGGGGAGGGCTAGGTGAGATTCGATGGCAAGACCTCGTTTGGAATTCATGGGTCCGCCACTGTATGACGTTCGTGTTTGGTACCCCCAGTTTGAAATTCCTGGG
This sequence comes from Amaranthus palmeri, assembly GCA_019776075.1. NCBI lineage: Eukaryota > Viridiplantae > Streptophyta > Magnoliopsida > Caryophyllales > Amaranthaceae > Amaranthus > Amaranthus palmeri. Next base: position 61,237 of record JAAKBH010000686.1, on the reverse strand, counting down.
TCCGCCACTGGTACTTAAATCTTAAAGGGTGATATATATCTATGCTTTTCTAGACATAGATAAAAGAGAATAATAGTGTGTGCCGTGAGTTTGGCTTTAGGAAAATTGAGAGTAATTGTGAGTAATAATACAAGGGTTGTATACACACAAAATTAGTTTAAGAATTGTTCTTAAACATCGTACTAGTATACGAGGTCTCACAAGACGTTGTGGGTGGACTACACTAGAGGAACTTCATTTGCGGTTCTTGTCTCGGGATTATATTTTGCTAGTGGATTCACGCTACAAAGGTATAATTTTTTGTTCCGATATTTATTTGTTTCATTTCATGTCAATAATTGGGTCTTGGGATGGTTTTAGTCTTCCGCATGTTAAAAGATAACAGTACTAGAACCCTACAAAAATGAATAAAAATAAATGAAGAGTCATCACTAAAATTAATTACTAATTTATAGTGTAAACAATAATTTAGCCATTATGATTCTATGATTTGTCAATAGTATCATATAATAACCATAAAGGTAAAATAATCAATAACCTTTACTATAACACAGGTGGACTAATGATTCGGAAGTAGAAGAATTAAGAAAGCACCTTTCATTGCATTATAATTGAAATTTTAATTTAATTCCAACTTACCTCATAACAATTAATAATTGACTAGAATTAATAAGGTAACAAAAACTTTATAAACATAAAAATATCGCAAAAGTATTGTACATTGTTTATCATAAACTTTAGATGACTAATAGCAATTGCTTGCTGATTAAATTATGCAGCCGGTGCATAATCATAAACTCCATCGTCGTCATCATCATCCCCATCGTCCTCAAATCTTCTTCTAGAATAAACTCCATCATCGTATTCTGATCTCCAACCATCTTTTTGTAAATGGCTTTCATATGTCGTCTTCCTAGAACCTACGACAATCAAAATAATAGACATTTATAAAATTTATTTATAACCTTCTAGTGTATAAGTTTCTTTTGAAATATTGTACAAAAGTGTAGTTTTAAATGTAAAAATTAGTTTGATAGATTTAGATGAATGATGTGATACTTTTATAGAGGAACATATGAATTACAAAAGAGTCACTCAAAAGGATGACATGTTTATACACAAGCCAACACACAATAAATATAAGAGAAACACTTTAGAAATTGTGCTTGGAAATCATAAAGAGTATAGGGCATGTGGTAGTCTTAGATGTCATTACCTTGTCCAAACACATAAGATCTTAAAGTACTATTGAATGACACGTGGGCTTGTATTTTTTTTTTTTTTTTTTTTGAGGTTACATTGTTGAGATGTATAAGAATATGACTTAAGATGCTATTTTTTTGGCCAAAAGTAGAAAAACATGCAAGATTATATTCTTTATTTTGTTACAAGTGAATAAGTGATGGTAATATTAATAGATTTTCAGTTGATGCTTTTGTTATTTTGTTGTGATAGTTATTCTTGCTTGTTGAGATATTATATATTTCCTAAGTGCCTTACAAACCAGCAAATCAAAATTATTTCCTGTACTTCCTCCGGATTTTATTAGTTGCTACAGATTCTGTAGCAACTACTGTTCACCAATTAATCTTATTTGATATATAATTCTTTATGTATAATGCAAAATATAGTCATGTGGGATCTTGTTTGATTCGTCTTAATGTTTATTTTCTTAATATCAATTTTTTAGAATTTTTTTATCATATGAAATTAGAGATATTAAAGATTAAAATCGTGCATTGGATAGCGTGAAAAAAAGAAATGTAGCAACTATTAAAAAACAGAGGAAGTATTCTACATGATTATATTTTCATATTAATATTCATATTCTAAATTGTGATTAATATCCTACATGATTATATTTTCATATTAATATTCATAATCTAAATTGTGATTGTTGATATTTGGAAAATAAAATGTCACGTAATCAGTTAATACACTATTAATTTTTCAATTTGGATAGAATGTAAGAAGTTATTTTTTAATCATTTTTGTACACTTTGAAAGTAATTAGGATGTTATTTCAAAAAAATAAAATGTTAATTTATGACGGCATGGGTAGAATCGAATTCGATCTTTGTCATTATTGGCTTACAAAAAGTTTGATTCCTTTATTATTGAAACGATATTAATACCTTTAATTTGCAGGTCTTATAAACTATTCAAGCTAAACTTGTTAAATTTAAATAATTCAATTTGTTTTAAGACATTTATGAATAGCCTAAAATTACATACTATCATCAAAATTTTTTAATTGTTACCATTTTCTCCAAAAGCTCCCGCAAAATAAGAAATATAGAGAATAACACATGTAATTTGTTTTAAAAGTAAAAATGAAACACTTACGATTAACATCAAATTTTGCACAACACTGGAATGGATTCGAAAATATATACAAAATCATATACAAATTTTATTCCTCTAAGTGATTATTTAAAGTATAATATTTTACGTCCTTTTTATCTAAAATATAGAAGAATTTGTTCACCTATTTCATTCGAAAGGTTTTATTTGATTACATGTGTAAAAGACCTAATGGGTGATTGTGCATATCTCCTTATGACCTAGTTGGTTGTCGTTACTAAACTATGATTATGGGAATGAATTTTCAAGCTATAGTCGAATTGCCTCAAATCCAAATATGAATTTTTGACAACGATAAGGTTTAAATTCATTCTCAAATTATCAAGTGTAACTACTTTTGAACTATTGTAGAATTGCTTCAAATCCAAATATGATTTCTGTGTATATAATTTGTATTTTAAGAAAATAAGCCTGAGAAAAATTAAATGTAAGGTTAATAATTGTGTATTTGTAGACTTTTCGATATATCTACATTCTAGGAAATTTATGGTAATATCTTCATATCACCAATACAAAAAAATTTAAAGTTTTGGGACAAAAAATTGATTATGCCTCTAAATTTGGTGAAAAATCTAGCAACAAAGGTTTTTTATGTCGCCAAAATTTTTATTCAAAATTTTTTAATGGTTTAAGTTTTACTAATTGGGCGGGAAACTTTTATGCGACAAAATAAGCAACAAAACTCTTTGTCGCCAAACTATTATGCGACAAAGAGTTTTGTAGCCTATTTTGTAGCCAAACTTTTATGCTACAAATAAAATTTTTTTGTCACGTAAATCTATTCATTTTATTTATACTCTCCAGATTCTCTATCTCTCATCTTTCTCCCATCTTCTATCTTCTCCCATACTTCTCTCATTCTCTGCATATTCTCCCATCTTTCTTCTCTAATACATTTCTTTTCCTTCCCAAAACCTGCATAAACTTATCTCTACATGAAGCTTAATCACTTCATTAATGAAAAACCTTTCAAACTTTTTATTCTTCGTTATTTTTTTCGTTTTTTGCTTTTGTTTGTTTTTGTTGTTCATGTTTTTGTTCTTCAATTTGGTTTTTTGTTCTTCATTATTTTCATGTTTTTGATTCTTTTTTTGTTAGATTTTTTGTGTTGGGCTATTGTTTTTTTTTTGTTTATGTTTTTCATTTATTTTTCAATTTTGGGCTTTTTTGTTCTTTGATATTATTGGACCATTTACGAATTTTTATAATTTTTTCTATTTTCAAAATTTGGAAAGGATAATTATTTTTTTAGGGATTCCTTAATATAATAAAGAGCTATTAACATTTTCATAATTATTTTTTAGTTAAAATTTTATTTACTCATTTAATTTCGTTTATTTCAGTTTTGTTGCGTAAATATTACTTTAATAATGAATATTTGTTAAAAAAAATTGAATAATTGTTGTTATTCTTGTTATTGAATATTTAATAATAATGACAAATAATGAATTTTTTTATGACCTGTAATCAATGTTAGCGACATATTATGCGACAAAAAATTTTTTATGCAACAAAAAATTAGGCGAGAAAGAGTTTTCTCGCTTTATTTTGTCGCCTAGCACCTTATGTGACAAAATAATTAAGCGACCAAAATGCTTTGTCGCATATTGCATTTCTATTTGTTGTGCTATATTTCGTATTTTAACATATATGAATTCTACATGATGATGTGATTTATATAAAGGAAGGTATGAACTAAAAAAGAATTACAAAAGGTAGACAACCTAGGACACAAGCCAACACACAAGAAAAACAAGAAAAACTCCTTAAGAATTGTGCATGGCAAATCCTAAGTGTGTGTCCATGTGGTAGTGTTAAGTCGCATCACATCATCCGATCACATAAGATCTCAAACAACGACTTAGCAATACAGTGTTGAAAAGTCAATATTATTCCCTCAATGCAATTTGTTGTCACGTCAGTCACAAAAGATGTAGGAATTTATATTCCATGTTTTGTTAAAGAAGTTGATAAAGATAGATTTTTAAGTTTGATTCTATTTGTTGTAATCTAGTGTTCTTACTTTTGCTTGATGGGACATTCTTCATTGTCTTATGTGCATTGTAAATTACCAAATAAATTTTTAAGAAATGAACAACAATCGTCAAAGGATAAGCATCCGAAAGCAATCAACACTCTACTTTTAAATGTCTCGACCAAAAAAAGAACTACTAACACATAGATGACACCTAGGAAACTAAAGCTCCTTCAATGCATAAGTAAGATTGAGGGTTTGATGTGTGGAGAGAATTAAAATATGGAACCAAAAAAGAAAGAAAAATGTTAATTGTAGAAAAAATCATCACATTCACTTTAATTGCGAAAATTGACATAATCGCTCGTACCCCTCTACCTTTGCTCCAACGCCATTTTGTTGGGAAATTGAGAAAAATTGCATGGTAAAGTTATAATTTATGCATAAGTGGGAGAAATGTTTGGACAAATTAAAATATAAGTTAAAATCATTGATTAAAGGTGTTCTAAATAGACGCAACAACCTAACATTTAACAAACCTTGTAATAAAACATGAATATATAAATTATATGTAAGATTGAATGAAAACATGATAACGACACAAAGGTTGTCCTTCTATATATGATGATTGGACTAGTGTAGGAAATCCTCTTGATGTTGAAATAAAGGTGTATCTTGACTTGCAACATACTTTTCTTATATACAAAAGTTTGTCCTCAAACTCTAAGATTTGAAATAGCAAGAACGACTATGCATTTTCTTTATGATTTCAACTGAATAGAAATATAATCTTCTTGAAATAATAAACCACCTGAGTCCCAACTCCAACGGAACTTTTATGTTTAACAAAAATATATGATTAATAAATTGTTACATTAAATCTTCATTTAAACTAACTATAGAAACTTTTATGTTTTAATTATTCTTTTCTCCTATCAACTTTATTGTTTGGTCTTGGGTAGGTTGCGCAACCTCACGCTATATTATTTTTTCTTTATGTTTAGGCTCAAAAAGTATATAACTTACTCTCAAATGAAAGAATTATAGTTCAAGATTATGTCTTATAGATTCACTTTGTATATAGCATTTAGAATATTCTAAGGGGATAAAGTGTGTATTAATTAAAACATGTGCGATCGTATCCTAAATAATTTGAACACCTTGCTACCCTAAAGTTGTTTGATTTGAAATATATTTTCCCAATGCCAAATTTGAAACATCATTATGGCATATTTTATTTATGCTTTGTTTGAAAAAAGAAACTACCCAATTTTATAACAAACAAAATCATTAATTTCTTAAATTTTACAGGTGCAAGTATCCAACATAATAACAAATATGAAAACAAACAAATTTTGAATTTGAATAACAAACGAGGAAGTTGTGGCTTCTCAAAGAGACGAACATGATTTCAAAGAGACGAACATGATTATATGCATACCAAACTTACAGTGTGTTTGCTTCTAGGCTAATTTTTTTTTATGGTTTACAACTTTAATGACACCAAGAATCTCATTATCTCTGATATCAAAGTATGCTAACGGTCCGTTTGGTTAGTGTCACTAAATAGTGGTAATGAGAATGGTTTATAATGTAAAATTTCATCAAAACTTTTATGTCATTCCCATGGTAATGAAATTTTGATCACAGAAAAATTTTTTTATCCACAAATTTTCATTACCACCTAATATCACCTCTCTCGTTGGTAATGTATTGGAATGAATGTTATGAATAAAATGAGATGATTGAAGGTTGTCAAGCATGGCTATTAAAGTAGCCAAGAGATTTTTCTACCATTACACTAGTTTTTCATTCCTATTACCGCGTTTTATTACGACCTACCAAACGGGCTGTAAGACCTCTTAAAATCTAGAAAGACTTTCAAGGTTAAGGAAAAGAATAACGGGTGGATAGAAAAGGATAAGAAATGCTTTAAAAATGGCTATTTGTTAGTAGATTTTAGTTTATTTTGAGGGAAAAATTTACCTTTGGCTGGTAAAATCAAGGGATATTCTATATGGTAGGCACGAGCTTTTGCAATAGTCCAATGGTAGCAAATCTAGAAAATAATTCCGCAAAATAGCATTGTATTTTGGGAATTTAAGGTGCCATAACATCAAAGCCTAAAAAATGTTAGAATATACGTTAAGTTGTGAATTTTGTTTTTATCTTATCTTTTTCATTAAGATATAGTAATCACCTTTTCTTAAGATTCCACAAGATAGCATTGTACTTTTGGAACTTTAAGTTGTCGTAAAATTATTGCCCCAAAAACGTTAAATTGTACGTTAAGTTGTGAAATTTCAAAAGTACAGTGCTATTTTGTGGATTTTTTTTTAAGATCTGCTACCACTAGCCTTTTGTAAAATTTGTGCTTACCATGTAGAATATCCCTAAAATCAAATGGAAACATGGTGTATTTTTAGGATTTTTTTTTTTGAAACATTAAAAGGGTATTCATCATCATCATCATACCCAATATCCGCTCGAGAGTAAGGACTGGGTGAGGAAGTTGAAGGATAATCCATACCCTTCAAGGGAGGACTAGAGGAAAGCAGTAGATAAATACGTTACCATTAGCAAATTGGAAGGTTCTTAAAGCACAAATGATACGCCCAAATACACTAATCAATAAGAACTTTTGCAAACAAAATTTCCTTCCTAGAATTATATAAACATTAAGGGATTCAAAACACAAAGTTTTCAATTTTTCATATTATACTTCACTGACTTCTTATAGAATACAACCTAAGCTATTTATAGAAAGTAAAACAAAATAAAACAATATGATCCTAATTACACATGGTATTCAAATATCTTCTGATTACAATAAAGTAACAAAATAAGAAGGGTAAATATTAACGAAGATAAAATAGGACATATAAATTAAAACTAGTATTGAAGTTGTGTAAACCCCATATATGTAACTACCTTAACTTGTAACTTCCTTCCCCTCCTTATGTAACTTTGTTTGATAACATATAACATGGGTATTAATTTTCAATCATGGGAATAGATAATTTCACTAAAAAAGACTTATATATAATTATTACAATCCAAATAAGAAAATATGGACCACATAAGCTAAAATGTTTTGAAATTACGAAAATACTAAATATTAGAAGCCATCGATTAAAAAATGGAATAATTAATCCAAGGGGATATATATTTATATTTAGTTGTGGAGAAAATAGTAGAGGTTAGACTCGCATCGCAAATAAAACTTAATGATTACTCAATATAATCCACACTGTAGATATCCTTTTATGACAACTCAATATAATTAGTTGGGTTCCTCGTAGTAATAACGGAGGTGGACCTTGATTTTGACCACTTATCAACACCAATGGGTTGAGTTCTGATCATAGGGTGGTCTTTAATGATCCTATGACTTATAGTTGTTTTGTAGAAGAATTGATATATCTCACTTTTACTCAAACTAATATCTGCAATGTAGTTGTGTTTACATATGCAGACTCTCAAAAAAGAACTAATGACGACCCTTAAAAGCTTTTGTGCTACATTAAGAGGTGACTACATGAGACAAAATATTCTACTTGACATAGTGAATACTTAATAACATTCAATTATATTATCAATAGTCATCGTGACTTCTAATACCATGTCCATACAAGATCTAAGCTAAATTTAAAGTTGATGTTTCTAACCCCTATAGTATGAATTTCCATTAATAAGATAAGTTAAATTAAAGAAGAGTCATCACTATGAAATTAATTTTTTATAGAGTAAATAATGCTTTACGAATAGTATCAGATGAATAACTGTAAAAGTAAACTCCATAATCTATATACTATAACGTAAGTTGATAAATGATTAAAAATCAGACAAAGAACTAAGAAAGAACCTTTAATTGCGTCATCATTTAAATTTTAATCTAATTCAACTTAACATAACCAATTAGAAATTAAGAAGGTAATATAAATTCTTCAATAAGTAATAAAATATAGCAAAAGAGTGGTACATATTCTATAAAAAAAATTGAGGTGACTAAATGCAATTGCTTGCTTATTACATTACGCAGCGGGTGCATAATCATAAACTCCATCGTCGTCGTCATCATTGCCATCGTCTTCAAACCTTCTTTTAAAATAAACCCCATCATTATATTTTGATCTCAAACAATTTATCATCTTTCTAGAATCCGTAACAATCAAAACAATAGACATTTATAAAAATTTAATTATAACCTTCTAATGTATATGTTTCTTTGGAAATATGTTTAAAAGTGTGGTATTGAATGTGATTATGTGTTAAGTTTATTGTAGTAGGTTTACTTGCATGATGTTGTGCTTATATAGAGGATCATATGTACTACTTAAGAGCTACATAAAAGGTAGACATGCTTATACACAACTAAACACACACTACTTTTAAGAGAAATACCTTAGACTTATGCTTGGCAAAACATAAAGAGTGGAAGGCATGTGGTAGTCCTAGATGGCATTACCTTGTACAACCACATAGGATCTTATTGAACAATTGAAACTTCTATTGGCTTAGATTCCTCCAATGTGATTGATACATTGTTGAGAAAGTTAACAATATGACTTAAGATGCCTTTTCTTATTGCCAAAATTAATAAAAAAAAAAACATATTGGATTATAATCCTTGTTTTGCTACAAGCGAACATGTGATAATAATTGTAATAAATTTTAGTTGATGCTTTTGTTAATTTGTAGTGATACTTATTCTTACTTGTGATGACATTCTTTATTGCCTAAGTGTAATATGAAATAACAACTCATCAACATGATTCCCTTAATAAGTTATCCAACATGGCCATGTTTCATATTAATATTCATATTCTAAATTATGATTGTCGTTAATTTCAAAAAAAAAATAAATAAATAAATAAATTATGATTGTCGTTATTTAGAAAATAAAGTGCCACGTATTAGTTAACACACTATAAAATTAATTAATTTGACTATAAGTAGTTGTTATTTGGTATTTCTCTACACTTTTAATAGTATTTATGATGTCATTTCAAAAACAAAAAGTATTTATGATGGTATGGGTAGAATCGAATCCGATCTGATCTTTGTATTACTGGCTTGTAAATCTTTTTTTTCTTTATTATTTCAAAGAAAGTAATACGTTTAATTTGCATGTTCAATGAACTGTTGATGATGAACTTGTTAAATTTAAAACAATTCAATTTGCCTTAAGAAAATTATGAATAGCCTTAAATTACAGTACATCCTCCAAATTATTTAATACTTCCTCCGTTCCATAATACTTGCTACCGAGTGTGACATATTGTGTGGGAAAATGTCACAATCAGTAGCAAGTATTATAGAACGGAGGAAGTATAGTTTTACTTTTCCCAATAAATCCCATAAGAAATATAAAGGATGATACATGTAATTGGTTTTAAAAAGTTAAAATGAATCACTTATGATCATTATCAAACTCTGCACAATAATACTAACAAAGATTCAAAAATAAATATACACAAAAGTCGTTTACCAAATTTTAATTCTACCAGTGATGGCCACGGTCCGAGTTCAGCCGGTTTCCTTCTGGTTCCATTCGGTTCCAGTTTCATCTGGAACCTGACCCGAACATTTCCATTTTCGGTTTCGATTCCGAGCGATTCCAAACGGTTCCTGGCGGTTCATGAGGCGGTTCAGGCAGTTTCAATTATCGGGATCGGGTGGGCGCACCATCGGTTCCATTTTTTCCTTTTATTTTAATATAAAAATAGTAAAAATACTATAATAATGCGGACGTACCTTCGTTGATTACTTGATTATTAGCGAAATACATTGCTTGTCATCATTATTAAAATATTTACTAAAAAGAATGAAAAAATAAATTAATAAAAACGATAAAGATTATTAATCAAAAAAGAGAGAGAATGGACTTGATTACTAGCGAAATACATTGCTTGTCATCGGTTATTATGAACCGCAGCTAATGTTTAGCAGCCAATAGCTTTTTTTTCCACTAGTGATACCTTTTATTTGTAGTTGTTGAATGTTGATTGATCGTTGTCCGATATTCATGATCCTATTCGTCATAGTCATCATCACCTAGTTGTTTAGATGCTTCCGCCGACTCTCCTCCCGACGATGACGCAGATGTATCCATCATCATCCACATGAATCATCGTCGTCTTGGTCATCATCGTTCTTTAGTCCTTGTGTTCGGACCTCCGTTTAGAACTCTTCTACCTGCACTAAAAGCAGACTTCGACGCAATAGTAGAAGCAGGAATTGCAAGGATATCCGTTGCGATATTCTCGATAATATGGGGAATTTTAATGATTTTTCTTTCCACCATTGTAAAATATTATAACTATTTTGGTCGATTTCAAAGAATAATTATTTAATTAAGGAATAATTAAAAGAATAATTATGTAATTAAGAAATACTTAAAAGACTAATTATGTAATTAAGAAATAATTAAAAGACTAATTATGTAATTAAGAGAATAATTGCGTAATTAAGTAATTAATTAAGTAGAGAGAGTAGGAGAATAGATGAGTTGTGCATTGGAAGGATTGAAAGTGATGGGTATATATAGAAAATTCTCCAACAGCTAGTTAACAGCTAGTTTTTGACCGGTTCCAAAGAATTGCTAGGCCAGGTGAACCGCATGGTTTCAGGTCCGAGGAACCGTTGGGCCAGGTGAACCGTTTCGATTTGGTTCCTGGTTCTAGAGCGGTTCCATGGGCTTGTTGGTCCCGGTGAACCGGTTCGAACCGGGTGAACCGTCCCGCGATTCTTTGGTCCGATTCTAACGGTTTTTTTGGCGGTTCCACGGTTCCGGGAACTTTTTTACAGCGGGTTCAGGATTCCGCGGTTCGGGCCGGTTCGGAACCTATCGCGAACGGTTTCGGTTCTGGGACCGATTTCAAGCGGTTCGAGACCGGTTCGATTCCGGGTAACCCGCTCCGTAGCCGTCGCTAAATGTGTTGTATATGTCTTCATGCCTAAAAGACCTAGTGGTTGGTTGTGCCTAGCTCCTCACGGCTTGTTTTGTTGTTGGTACTAAACGATGGTAATGTAAATTATTTGTACTATAAAATTTTTATGAATTGTACCATATTATTCTCATGGATGAAACTTTTATCACAAAAAAGTTTATTGTTCACATTTTTTATTACCTTTCAATACCACATTTGCATGTGGTAATGAATTAATATGAATTTCCCGAAAAAAATGAATGATTGAATGAGAACAAACATAACTATTTAACTTATCCATATATTTCCTACTAAAATTACACTATTTTTCCATTACCATTTCCTCATTTAATATCCACTACCAATATTACCATCTCAAGTTCTCAACAATGAATATTGCAAAAGCATAAATTCTTAATTACCCCACCATATTGCACCTCATAAATTTGAATCTTTGTCCCTAATTGTCAATATTTGGACCAATTTTTGGACTCAAATACAAGCACGTAACAACTAGAAATGGCCTTATATGGTACGTGGTTTACCTTTGTCATGCACACTCTTCGTATGTGTTCCTACTTCTATCACGAGGATACCATTCGTATATCATATGCTTACTTTTTTCCTTCCTTTTCCCCCCTTATATATACATAAACCATCATCAATCATCCTCTTCAACACAAAAAGTTCGTCCCAACATTAAGGTGTTCACACGTAGGTATTTAGAATTTTTTTTTAACCTCTAGTTAAAAATTATTCAAATTCGTTCCCTATTTTCTATTTTTCGAAAAAATATGGAAAGAATTTACAAGAGTCGTGATAATCTGAAGCCAACTATTTATAAAAATATTAATTCAAAAATCATTGAAGGTGAGGGAGATGATGATGATGCGGATTATGATTATGCGCCGGCAGCTTAATAGCTTGGTGTTCAGTTAGCTAGCATGGATTAACTATAATAGAGGAATAGCTGATGATAGTTAACTCAAAGTTATTTAGTACTTAATTATGGTATCTACTTGCCGCTTGTAAATTAATTTTGAAGAGTAATGTATGTTTGGTTGCATAGATATATTGAGTGATGTGTTTGGATTATTTTATGTTTGAGTTCACATATTTTCTAGTTTGAAGAGTTTACTTTATGGACGCTTATAGTCTCTGCCTATCCTCTCTATAATCACTTTCAACCCCAAAATATAATCTTACATTATTTTCCATTATTAAATAAATCATGAATTCTTGCTATAGACCGTCTATAGCATAGGCGGGTAAATATAGGTCGGTCCATTTGTTAAATGAGTAACTGAATAGTCATGTCAGCCATTGGGCTCGACTATTGAGAGAGCCGTCTATGCCATAGACGGTCTCTCAGGAGACATTATATAAATAAATTGGTATTGAAGGCACTTTGGTCAAATGCTTTTTAACTCTAAATTCACTTAAATTTTTGTACTACCTGTAATTCTTAAACTAGTTATATGGCTATTTTGAGTTTAAAGTGTCAATATTAATTTAGTCTCTTATTAAAGTCAACATAGTACAACTTGGTTAAGTGTAAGTTAAAGAGAGTCAATTACAATTTCATAACAAATATAGGTCCAAGTTTATTACTTGTGCAAATTTAAAAGATTTAAGCTTTAAAAAAAAGTCTTTAAGGGGGTGTTTGGTATGTGGGAATGAGAATTTGGGAATTAAAAGATGGGATTGAGATTGGAAATTATTTGTTGGGAATTGTTAAAAAATAATCCAAATCTTTGTTTGGTATATATGAGAATGGGAATGGGAATAAAATAAAAATTTACCTTTTTACCCTTTTTAAATAAATTAACATATGTAGATTTTTTTTATTAAATATGGGTAATTTGGTCTTTTTGCTCTCTTCTCAATTCCCACCCTCAATTACCAACCCCCCCTTGGTAATGAATTCATGGGAATTGAGGGGATCAAATCCCATTCCCAATCCCCCCTTCAATTCCCAATCCCACAAAACAAACATAGGAAATAATATATTTTGGGATATAAATTCCCAATCCCACCCTCTTATCCCACATACCAAACACCCCCTAAAAGTCATAAGTTGTATCAAATTCTGTATAAGCAAGTCTTCTTTTATATACATATTCAATATCCACCTCATAAATTCTAATCAGATATTAAAAAGTCTTTAACCAAAATTAGACTAATTTTTCATTCTCATTATTGTGACTTATTATCACCTACCAAACAAACCGTTAATATACTAGACTAATCGCACGTATATAGCAGTTTCAAAGGATATCGACAAAAAATATTAACGCTTGATAGTCAAACACTAAATAAGATGAACTATTTTGCTAAATTTAATATTCCCTCCGTTTTTGAATGTTCGTTCCGTTTAAAATATTCTATTTTGAGAGAGAAATTTGATTAAGTTTTTTAGGACTATATAGATGATTATCCATGTGAGATCTTCTTAGATTTGTCTTAATGTATACTTTTGTATTATATAATTTTTATAATTTTTTAAGATGCGTATTTAAAGATATTAAGGCTTAAATTTTACTTTGAAAACTGTACAAAAAGTAAATAGAAAAAACATTTGAAACGGTGGGAATATTTTCCTAGGTGAGAGTGAGACCATATTTTGTGAATGAGAATTTTAGTGGTACATATTTGGGTCACTGGGAGGGTCTAAGTTAGGTTAAACCCCAAAAAAAACCTGGCTTTCAACACTATAAATGGCATCAAGTTGTAGCCTAGGTGTTAATCCAATAAATTTCATTAGTTTAAGAATGAGGCTGGGAGAGATTTTGGGAGTTTTTGAGGGCCGTTTGCCACTCTCCTTTCTTTGCCGGTGATTTCTCTTACAAACAAAACGGCCCTCTAACAAAGAAAAGCCAAGATTAGCTGCTCAATTTTGGGCATCGATCAACATCTTTTCTTCGTCCACCGTTTCCGAAGAATCTGGTTTGGTTCGCTCTGGATTTCTGGATCCTACTATCACTCTATGAATTTGAAATAAATAAGATTATTCTATACTTGAGGCTGTGATGAGATCTAACCGTACAAATTAGTTAATTTCAATTTGGTTTTTGGGGGATTTCTTGAGGTTGGTGTTTACTGTTTACCATTTGGCCTGGCAGCTTTGAGGAGGGATTCTTGTTGGTTGAATGTCTAAGCTTTGCCGCCATGGTAGACTAACTCCCCACTTTGAGTTTCACCCACCAATTTGTGTTGATGAAATGTGGATCTGAGCCTCAATTTTAACCTTCATGTATTTTAGTTTGAGTTACTTTTGAATTTAGGTTCAATCTTTAAATCTGTTCAAATTGATTTTTTTTGAATTTTTTTTCTAACAGAATATTTGAAAATCAAAACTGCATTTTCTTTCTCTTGAATTTCACAAAAGATTTCATTTGAATCCAGTCTTCACAATTAACGTTGAAGCTTTTAAGTTTCTTTTTATGGGGTTTGAAGAATTTTTTTTTTGAATTTGTACGTAGTAGAGGGATTGATTAGGGTTATCCGGTTGGTTTCGGGTCGGGTGTTTCGGGTCAGTTCAAAATCGGGTTTTGTGTTTACATTGGTTTTTTAGATTTATTTTTAAGTCAGGTTAAATCGGGTTCAGTTATAAAGTCGGGTGTTATCAGGTCATCGGGTCTGTTTTGAACACCTCTAGTACGTAATAGCATGTAGTCTCAAATTTTAGTTTTTCTATATGGTACATAATTGTTTTTTTCTAATTCACACTGTTTTTTGACCTTTTTATTTAGGTGGTATACAAAAGAAAAGTTCTTTTGTTAGTTTTACATTATTTTCATCCAATGTAATGGTATTTATTTCAATTAAATAAATGTCATGATCATTTTAATGGACTATATATTTTAACATTTTTTCTACCACATATAAAACTTAAAAGCTCAAGATCACCAAATAGATTTAAGAAAAAAAAAAAAAAAGCTAATAACTCAGGGTCACCACGTAAAATTTTCTTTTTTTGAAACGGACAAAGTTAGCACTTGTTTTGTTAGTACTTTGATTTTTTTAAAGGAAACTTGCGAATTATATCAAATTAAGCAAGGCCAACGATGTAAGACTTTGAGGAAAAGAGGTACATAAAATCAGATTCATTAATCCTACTCGAATTCCAATGAGCCACCAAATGGGCAACAATGTTACCATTTCTACGAACTAAACTACATCTAAAGCCAAGAAAGAACAATTTCATATCATCAATGTAATGAAACAAAAGAAAAAGGGAGGGAATAACTAGTCATTTGATGCCGAATTTCATTGATAATTTCCTTTCCAAGACAATGTAGAATACCCCAAAAGGAGATCTATTTGCATCCCATATGTAGCAGCCTTAAGTTTGCTCATCTTAAGTTTCAAAAAAAAAAAAAAGTTTGCTCATCTTAGATAACCAATTGGCATTTACACGTCTAACACTCGCCATAAGTAGATGCCCTCTCGCCACAACAGCTAAGCCTTGATCCCTATTGTAGACCACATTGGCATTGAAGTTAACCTTTATCCATTCATCATTCGGAGGGCGCCGACTGTTAAGAGTCACACCAGCAATGCGAGTCAGACTCTTGAAAACCCTGCTAGCATACTCGTTGTAGTCTCTTACCATTTTCGTAATGTAAGTAACCAAATTGGGAATGTTAAGTCATCCTTTAAAAATTGTGTGCAATCCAAAAGGCACACATAATGTCATAGATTGAAGAAATCGGGCTACTGGATCCATAATCAGCCACCCAAAATCTTAAATGTAGTGTTTAGCAACATGTATTTCATTTCAAATTGTGGATTTTAATTAAGAAATCATAAATGAAGAATTTTAGATTGACAAGATTTGGATAGTTTTTCTCAAATTTCCAACTTTAACTACCTTAAAAACAATATTAGAATTGATCAAAATCTAAATTTGAAAATTTTTAATTTGCCAAACAATAAATTTAAGCCAATTTCGAATTTTCAAATGAAATCATTATTTCCGAACATGGCATAAATGAATTCTAAGAGCATTTGATATCAGTACATTAATTGGATGGTTTTTTCAAATATCACGCACACCACTGCAATTCACGAGGAGATGGTATGTCGATTCGAAAGTTGTATCGCAGCCGCCACAAGTTGGTGAAGGGGCAATATGTCCATGTTGTTGAGCTTTAATAACCACTTAGCTAACGTTACAAGCTCGCCACAAAAAGTGCCTCGCCTTGGGAGGGCACTCCACAAACCAAACTTTGTTCCAGAGGTGTGCATATAGAGTTGGGATATCACCTGTAATAGTTGTATTAGTGTCTATAGTGCCTAGCCAATAGCCTGTTCTAACAGTTAATAACCATTCTTTGTATACATCCATTATAGGCAATCAGCAGGCCACCTTTTTGATAGAGGCAAACCCACGATTACATCCGTAACATCAAAAAGGAGTTCAGATTCTAAGTTAGAGAGGTTCCATTTGTCTGCATCAAAATCAATTAGATCACCCACACAAAGCATGCACATTGGTGCTGTTAGTTGGGGAATTTAAGTGCACAACCCTGTAATTCACTATCTAGTGGTCTTTCCTTGCATCAATCAAAAGACCATTGCGCACTCTTTAACAAAGGCCTTCTTTAAGTAAAAATTTAGCATCTTAAAGGCTTCGCCAAGTATAACTTGGATTGTAACCATGACTAGCTTCGAACTCATTCAATTTCTTATAGTACCTTGCTCTAATGATAGCATCAAAAAGTGGACACTTACCATTATGAATTCTCCAAACTTACTTAGCGAGAAGAGTTTTGTTAAACACCCTAATATCTCTATAACCAAAACATCCCCTATTCTTTAGAGTGCACATGTAATTCCAACTATACCAATGTATTTTTTGGTTCCCATTTTCTAAACTGCACCAGAAATAAGCTATCATGGAGTTGATATTAGCTACACTACCCTCAACCCTTAGGGATATGAAAGATGCTCATGATATATGTGGGAATGGCTTGAATAAACTGATTTGATCATATCTTCCTTACCCGCACAAGATAAGAACTTTTCCTTCCACCCATGCAACTTATTCCAAATTCTCTCTTTAATGCATGAAATAAAATGACCTTTGATCTACCCAAGATGGTAGGTAATCCAAGATACTTCTCATGTCTATCATCTTCCACCACGCCAACATGGTTCGTATCTACTGTCGCAATCTGAGAGAAACATACTTGCTAAAAGCGATTTGAGTCTTATCATAATTGACTTTCTGGCCGAAGGCCCGTTCATATGTTTGAATAATATTAGCTATATTTAAGAATTCCTGCAAAGACGCCTTAGCAAAAATAATATGATGCAAAGAATAGGTTAGAGATTACCAAAGCTCCCCGACAAATTTGAATCCTATGTATCTCTTTATGGAAACAACTCAAGAGATTAATGTTGAGAAGCATCAACACACAAGATAAATAAATACGGGGAAATCGGATCTCCTAGTTGAAATCTACGAGTCAAGGTCAGATTGCCAAAGACACTGTCGTTTAACTTGAAAGAAAAGGATACACTAGTGGAAAAAACGTCAATGACTGCGGTTTTTTGTCCGTCATTGGCTGCGGTTTTACCTCGCAGCCCTTGGAATAGCAGCAAATGAGATTTTATTATTGGCTGCGGACATTACAACCGCAGCTTTTAGTCATTTTTCAAAATCAAAAAAAAAACATTGGCTGCGGACATTTACAACCGTAGCCCTTTAATCACTTTACAAAATAAAAAAAAATTTCAGATCTAGAAATCTAAAAATTCCAGATCTGAACAATAGTCCAGACATTAAAGAAGAACAAACGAAGAACATCAAACGAACAGAACATAACAGAACAGAACATAAATCAATTCAATTTCAAGTGTTTAAATTAAATTGGTAGTGATTGTCTAGCTAACTCACGTAGCGGTTTATGTACAATAATCCAGAACATCAAACGAAATAAAGAACATTAAATGAAGAACATTAAACGAAGAACAATTTCCATTAGAGATCTAAAAAACGAAGAACATTAAACGAAGAACAATTTCCATTAAACGAAGAACATTAAACGAAGAACAATTTCCATTAAACGAAGAACATTAAACGAAGAACAAATAAAGAAAAATTTCATAACCAGATCCAAAAAACGAAGAACTATTGAAACACTCGATTAGGGTTATTGAAAGACCCATCTGATTTTTGTGCTCGAAAAACTTTGTGCTTGAAAAACTTGATAATCTTTGTGCTCGAAAAACTTGAAGACCCATCTGATTTTTGCATTCCAAGAATCAATTAGGGTTATTGAAAGGGTTTTTGAAATACTTGATGAAGACGGCACATATGAAGGAATTGAAAGGGTTTTTGCATATGAAGGAAAGGATTATTGAAAGGGATTTTAAACTTGATTAGGATTATGAAGTGATATGGGTTATGCTTGAGAGGAAAGGGTTTTTGAGTTATGAAGGAAAGGGTTATGAAGACGGCGCATATGAAGGAATTGAAAGGGTTTTTGCATTGAATATTATTTTAGGGATTTTAGGGTTATGATTTATGAAGGAAAGGAAAGGGTTATTAGGGTTATGAAGGAAAGGAAAGGGTTTAATGAGATCAGGAAACGGCGCGGGAAAGGACTGATTTTAGGGTTTTTTCATGTGGGCTTGGGCTTAATTTTTTTTTAATGAACATTGGCTACGGACTAAATAACAACTGCAGCCTTTAATATTATTTTCCATTATTGGCTACGGACATGGCTAAAAACCGCAGCCTATGTTCAATTTTTTTTACATAATTTTAATTGATGACATTGGCTGCGTATGACCTAAAACCGCAGCCAATAACGAGCAGCCAATGACTTTTTTTCCACTAGTGATATACTTGTGATTAGGGATGACAACGGGTCGGATCTAGACCGGGTCTAGGTGGACCCGAATGAAGATCCGTTTTCTAAAGCAGGATCCAGATCTAGACCCGGACCCACGGGTCCATATTTGCAAGACCCATATCCAAATCCGGGTCCAAAACGGGTCTGACTTATTTTGCGTTTTTTTATATTTTTCGATCAAGTTGAACTTGACATAACGCTATATTCAAATAATACTGATAATAATAATATATATAATTTCACAATTGATCACCCAAAAAAATTATACAACTTAAAATTGTTTTGAAAATATCCAAGGAACACAATAAAGTTGTTTGTTACATAAAAAAAAATTCATTAATTGATACTATTTTAAAAAAATTAAAATATAAGGTTATAAATTGTAGATTTTATTCTGGAGTGGATTACATAGAATAAGATTTTATAAAAATGTTAGCTTTTATAAATTTTATTCTGGAGTGGTTACACCAAAAAAACATAACTAACAATCAGACTCTTCTAATTTTTCCAACCTAAGAATCAGACTTCAGTTCCTATCATTTGCCACAGTACCTTTTAAGTTGTGATTACTAATTACTACTATCACTATTAGCATGATTAAGATGATTCTCATGTAAATGGCGATTATAATCCAAACTATGTACAACTAGTAAGAATATACATTTAATATATAAAAAATAAAAACGAGTCCTCTAGATCCACAGGTCCGGGTCTGGGTATTTTTTTGAGACCCGGATCCAAACCCGTGTAATATAAACGGACCCGAATCCGACGGGTCTATTTTTTAAGGACCCAGATCTGTGAAAACGGATACGGATCCACGGATCCGGGTCTGGTCCAATATCCATTGTCTTCTCTATTTGTGATACAACTCATCACCCTATTGATCGATGCATCATCTAAACCCATTTGAATTATCACCCTCTCAATAAACCTCCATACAACCCGATCATACGCTTTTCTCATATCAAGTAGCAAACGAGCTGCTTTTATAGGGAGAGTTGAGCTTCATAGAGTGGAATTCCTCAAAAGCTATCAGAGCATTATGAGAATCAAGAGCTTAGGGATGAAAGCACTTTTATTTATGGACATTTTGTTGTTTAAAAAAGGTTTCAGCTTGTTTGCAAGCACCTTCGAGATAATCTTAGATATGACATTGTAGGATTTGATGAGTCAACAATCTGTCATCATTTTCAGATCTTCGCATTTTGGGATCAAAGATATGCACATGTTATTTATCCCATCCAGACATTCTTATTAAGGTAGTGGCTTAATCAAATATCTATTCCAACTTATGCAATGAGTTGCTTCAAGTTGCCCACTTCTTTCTGCGATGACATTGAGACTATCATCAAAAAATTTTGGTGGGGTATCTCAAATTAGGAGAGAGAAATCCCTTGGAAAGCATGGAAGGAGCTATATCTTTCTAAATGTATATGGGATACCAAGGTAGGCACCAACCCGATCTATGCATGGAGAAGTATTTAGGGATCTCACTCGCTGCTTGAAATGGGGGAGCGATGGACGATTAGAGATGAAAAATTTGTGAGACTTTGAAAAGATGCTTGGATAGGGAACGAAGGCTCGAGAAAACTCAGTTCCCCTATATGAGTCTTGGATGAAAATTCCACATTTGATGCTTTCCTGAATAAAGACAACCTTTTGTGGCGTGTTGATGTGATGAAAGACATTTTGCTTCCTATTGATGTTGAACGAATTGTGCAGATTCCTATAAGTTCTTTGGGAGGCAATGATGAACACATTTGGGCTGCTAGTGAAGATGGTATGTTTAGAGTTCGTGATATGTAAAATCTAGCCAATCTAGCTAACGAAGCAACCTCTAGCTCGAATGGTAAAGACTCTCTTTGGCAGAATTTGTGGAAACACCAAATCTCTCATAATGAAAATTTTTTCTTATGGAGAGCATCATGGTAGGACCACCATAGCAAGAAAGGGATTATACATGTGGACAAATGCCAAAGGTGTGGAAGGCCAAAAAAAACTCTCATGTTCTGAAAGACTGCTATTGGACTCGTGATGTATAGAAGCATATTATGGTAGTCTTATGTAGCTCATTGCTTAGCTAGGTGGGCTTCCGCTAGCATTTGTTCTTTGGTCTGGCTAGATGGTGGTCCTTCGTGGATCTAAAATAGATTTGGGAAATTTGATCCGATCTGAAAATTGATCCGAAACCCGCCCGAAAAAATTTGGTTGAAACCCGGAAATTTCGACCCGAACCCGAAAAATGACCGAACCCGAAGAACTCGTAGAAAAACGAGTCGCTCGGGTTCGAGTCGGTTGGACCCGACGGGTTGGTCATTATTATTAAAAAAACCCATGTTGCAAAATTCATTTCCTGCTTCCTTGTTCATCTCACAGTCAAAAGTAACCCTAATTAGAATTACCCAAAGAAACCCATGCAGCGCAGCCATGGCTGCTTAACTCTTAAACCTCCATATTCATCTCCAAAACTATAGTAAATTTTCATTCTTCCTCATTATTAGTTTATTACACTTCAATAAGCATGTCGAAACAAACTCCAATAATTCAAGGATGTACTCAAGTCTCACCATCTTCATCCTCAAATCCATCTTCAACTCCAATTATTTTGCCGGGATTTTCAGTCTCTTCTTCATGTAGTGCGAATTCATATCCAAGTGTGGGTAAATTATGAATAATTTTTTTGTCTTTTAATATATTTGTTAAATGTCATTATGATGGAGGTTTTACTAAGGTGCAAATTGATTTAGGTCTTAACCAATTAGAAGTGGGATTACAGAATCTTAAAGTTTTGTTTTTTAAATAATGTTCATATTCATTTGAGTAAGATGGAGTAAATTTCTATAAATTTGGTTGGCTTTACAGGGAGGTCAAACAAGAATAGTATAATAATGGTGTTTTCCACTTTTCGAAAATAATATTGATTATATTTAATGGTTTTCTAATTAAATAGTTGTTAGTGTGTTAGCTTTTTTTGTAAAGGAACAAAAATTAAAAATTTTCCAACACTTATGTTTTTTAATAATATTCTAAATTATTTCTTTGTCTTTAGGAGTAGAAGAGCAAGCAGCTACAAACAACATAAATGCGCCACTGTCCGAATCTAAAAAAAGAAAATGGACTTCTCCTGTTTGGAAAGATTATGATTGTTTTGATGGTCACATATTTGAGGCTAATATTCCAAGAGCTCTGTATAAATATTGCAAACAAGGTCCTATTCTTGCTCATTCTATTAATGGAACAACAAATTTTAAGCGTCGTAGTGAGTCTTGCTTTGCACGAGCTACTTTTGAAATTAACAAATAAAAAATGGGTGACAAAGACAAGGGTGATCTAAAACATTTTGAGCCTTTCATGTATAAGCAATTAGTGGCTAGGGCAATAATAAGACATGATTATTCCTTTACATTTGCTGAAGATGCTGGAAATCGAGTTATACATAGCTTCTTAAATGAAGATTGTAAATTTATTTGTCGAAAAACGGCTAAGAAGTATTGCTTATGTAGAAACACTTAGAGACAATGAACTGTAACAAGAGGGGGGGTGAATTGTTACTTGCGCCTTTTGAGTATTTTTAGCCCTTTTTATTGCGGAATTTGAATATCAAAAATACTCAAGACAATATAAAAGAAAACTATAAAGGAACACCAAGATTTAACGTGGGAAAAAGAACCACGACCCACTAGGGATTTCTCTTCTCTATTATTTTATGTAAATCACTCCTCTATCACATAAAATAACTTCTCCTCTCTACTCTTTTTCTTCTCTCGGTAACTCCTTACCGTTTCTCTTCTACTCACGGTAAACTCTTACCGTTTCTCTACTCTTCTCTTACGGTAACCTCTTACCGTTTCTCTTCTCTATACCCTTTAGACTTACCCAAGTCTAAATAACAAAAACTCTCAAATAAACCCGTACAAGATTTATCTAAAATGGATGAATCATATCAAGAATAGCACAAGGATTAAATCTTGAAATTAATTGGCAATTAAAATCAATCAAGATTTCCTCTCTTTATTTTGTAAACTCACGAAATATTTTTGGGCACAATATTTTCGGAAAAATAAATCTCTCTCAAATGATCACCAAATTGTGCCGGTTGTTAGAAAAATCATTTATATAGATTTCTAAATCTAAACTACCCATAATCCCATGATCAAAGATAGTGGGAGTTGAGGGTTTGTTTCCACGTGAGAGTGGTAGGAAAGCTTGGTAGTTACTCCAAGTTTTCTTGTCCTTTTAGCTAAAAATAGCTAAGACAATTTAAGAAAACTTATTTTAAGATCCTAATTTTAAGGAATAATTTTAGGAGTTAGTTAAATTATATTCTAAATTAATTTCCTTGTGCATTCTAGACTAATTCACCCGTACAACAAATCTAAATAAGAAAAATTAAAATTAAAAAATTATTTTCCTAATTATTTTTGTTGACTCTTCTTCTGACCGCTGATTCTGGGAACACTGCACTGTCTCCGATTGACCAATCTTCGAACTCTGACTTGATCTTGGAACAGTTAATAAGTAATCCCTTTTCAACGTTTAATGGTCCATCAACGACTCTTATAAAGATCGGATATTTGACCTATCAAAACAATCTCAAATACAAATTATGTTTGTTTAATAAAGTTTACGTTATCATCAAAACTAAATGGGCCAACAAATTCCCCCTTTTTGATGATGACAAACTTTATAAACAAACTTAATAAAATAGAGTAAAACAAATATAATGAACATGCTTGAGATTAACACACATTCAACTAAATCTAGTAAATTAAATCGTTACAAATAATTCACTAAACTCTCATGAAAACATATTACTCTAATAAATAATTTTAAAACTTTTTTTCTTCCTTTTTTTCGAAAATCATGTGGTTAAACATGACTTAAGTTTTTAAAATAAGACAAAACAAAACATAAAAATAAATATAACTATAAGAAAATTAAGAAAATTAACTAAGAAATATAAAATATAAAATAAGACGCACAACAACTTAAGTAATTCAAAATATCATGAGTTTTGAGAATCAAAGATAAACGAAGTGATATTCGATAAATCATATCAAACAACAATTAATCAAATTATCCATAAATACTCCCATGATGATCATTTCATAAGACAAATAATTCATTTCAAATGAAGCTTAAGAATACCAAACAGTAAGTTAACAAATTGTTACTCTTCCCCTTCAAGTATATAGAACAATTTAAAGTTTTAAGAATCATGCTAAACTTCTTAAAAACTTAGAACAAATTAAAGTTTTGAGGTCTTAGATTTTAGAACAAAACAGAGAATCAATAATCAGTTTAGAACTTAAGACAAAGAATCAATTATCAAGACTAAGCAAAAAAAAAACGTAAGCATTCACAAGCATTCAATTAAGTTTGTTTGCTACTCTTCCCCCTTTTGGCATCAATCAAAAAGTAGGGGTGTGAATCAATCCACAGCTCTAAGGCAAGCATTAGACAAATTAAGATAGTAAGCAGCAAACTAAGAAAATAAATGCCAAACATAAACCAAGAAAGCACGCATATAAACATCATAGACCATGGGAATGGATAATAAAGGATGATATATAAAAGATAAAAAAGTTGTGGGTTAGTTAGTAGCATAAACGAAGCATAAATTGTTTTTGTACCCCAGCTTGGTACAGACAAAGCAAAAGAAAATATTGTTTAAGAAATTACATATAAATGGGCCAACCAAACATTAAATTTTTAAATGAAAACAGAAGCAGGAGGGATCAGGCAGCAGGCTCCTCATCAACAAATTCTGTTTGCACCTCCATTGTGTCAAGCTTCGCACCAAGACGTGTTTCCATGTCGGTGAGTTGCTCAGCAATAGCAGATAGAGAGGCACGAACTTCACTCTGAAATGCAATGAGTTGAGACTGCAAGGAATCAAATTTGCCAAGGATAAGGTCAATTGGAGTTGGAGGAAAGGGGGAGGAGTCTCTATCAAAACCAGTAGGTGATGGTGGTGATGTAAATGGTGGTGGAGTAGTGGCTATTGGTGATGGTGGTGGTGATGGTATGGGTGACACTAGTTTAGGTGAAGGTGGGACATCGTCAGTTTGTTTGGTAGGGTGACTGGACGTAGCTTCATCCTTACCAACCTTAACCTTTGAAGCAAGCCTCCTACTCTTCCTTGGAGTGATTTTAGAATCCTCCTTAATGGGCTTAGAAACCTCCTCATCACTTGAACTGGAGTCAACCTCCTCAAGTTCCTCCTGTGAAGCTTCCCCCTCAGAAGGAGCTTCCTTCTTATCCTCATTCTCCTCTGCCTCCTGAGCATTGGCAGAGGGAACAACACCATGATCCTCCTTTTTCTTTTCTTTCTTTTCTTCTTCCTCAACCTCCTCTTCATTCTCAATTTCTTCTTCATCAGACGCAACCTCCTCAACATCTATGAGGTCCTCTAAAATTCCTTTTTCATTAACATTTAAATGTAAATTTTTAAGGCATTTAGCGCCTATTTGATTGTTTGCAGACATAGGGAAATGAAGACCCTCAAGCGGTACACCGAATTTCTTAAAAATACATGTTAACAACCCTCCATAACCAATCATAAGACCCTTCTCAACACACTCCGACAAGTAAGACACCATCAAAGACGGAAAATTTATTTTAATATGGTTAGCCATGCAATAAATCAACGTGGCATCGCGTAAATTTACTTCACTCCGCTTAGAGTTGCGGGGCAAAATGAATCTACGAGCGATGTTGTACAGCAATTTGTGTAAAGGAGACAACGACATGTGACTAAATCTTTTCTTGTCTTCCTGACCAAGAAATTTTAGGACGGTTTTCTCAGTGATACCCGAAAAGACAATTTTGGACCCAACATAGTAAGTGTCAAAACCAACTGTAGGAACTTCAAACCACTCGCCAATCATCAGACTACTAAATTCAATTTTGATTTCTTTAACAATACTGGAGCAGACACCGTTTTCTATAGAAAAGTTTTTAATAAACTCACGCATCAAATTTGGGTAAATATGGTTGCATGAGTGATCGTACATGAGCTTTTCCCAACCCTGATTCTCTAAAATAGCATGAAATTGGGGAAAGAAAGTAGAATCATACCAATATTTGTCAAGTCCAAAGCCAACTGACATTTCCTTGGCTACCTCTTCCGCACTATCAGGATCTATGCGCTTGCTCCTTTTAGGTGGTTTGGATGAAGAAGCTCCTTTAGGGGTTCCACGGGTTCTCTTTTCACCGGCATGCATGGGCTGTTTTGGTGTGTTGGTCTTGGATGGTTCTTGGGAAGATGAAGGTGGAATATCAGGGTAGATTACTTGTAAAGGCTTGGGTTGAGTAGATTTCGGCATTTTCTTGCTTGAAGATGATGATTTTGGGGTTTTCATGATGAAAGTGAGAGAAATTAGGGATTTGAGAAGGAAAAATGCTTTTAATGGTTGACGGTTTAGCAAAAGTAGTACAAGTAAGGTGGATGTGAGTGATGGATGGGACAAATGAGTGTAAGGGTTATAAAGGTGTGAAGGGACGGTTAGTGAGGGGTTTGTACTACTTCCTTTATGGCGGTTTTAGGAGGTGTAAGGGTGGTTATTAAAAATTGTATAACTTCTTTGAATCAGTTTTAGCGTATAAACCGAGTGAGGTAACGAAAAGTTTGAGTGTAAATTCGTTGAATATGTCGATTAAGATAACTACTTTCCGAAACACCTCGATGATCCGTCTTCCATTTTATAAAATAATGTTGGCTCACCGAAATAAATTTAAAAAAATAAAATGCTGGAATTTGTGGAAAAATAAAATATTTTTGTGATTTTTCGAATATAATTTATAATATGTGGGTAATAATATAAAATAATAATATATAAAATAAGTTATGCTACTTGGTCTAATCAGTTCAAACATGCAAGCAATCAAGATTAAGTTTAAGACATAAATTTAAATAGAAGCATACCCAAATCTCGCAATGATTGAATAATCAATCTTGGTTGTTGTGGTTGATTGAACCCTTCCGATTGTTCAAGATGTTTTGAGGAGTAATACTAGCATTAAACTTTAGTGAAGCTTGATCATACCTAGCTCCAACCTCATCTTTTCAAATTGTTCTCTTGGAAGCGGTTTGGTCATAATATCTGCAACTTGATCACTAGTATTGACATGTTTAACAATAATATTTTTATGCTCTACGTTATCCTTAAGAAAATGGTGTCTAATATGAATATGTTTGACTCTAGAATGATGCACTGGATCTATAGAAATGCAAATAGCACTAGTATTATCACAATAAATAGGAACACATTCAAGTTTAATACCAAAATCTCTTAGCTGTTGTTTAATCCAAAGCATTTGGGAACAGCACGCTGCTGCTGCCACGTATTCAGCTTCTGCAGTGGATAAAGCTACTGTGTTCTGTTTCTTGGAACTCCATGATACCAAACAAGATCCAAGAAACTGTACCATTCCTGAAGTGCTTTTTCTATTCACAAGATCACCTGCATAATCTGCATCACTATACCCTTTCAAGTCATAGACATCACTTTTCGGATAAAATAGGGATAAGTCATCTGTTCCCTTTAAATATCTTAGAATCCTTTTAACTGCCGTATGATGTGATTCTTTAGGATTTGCTTGAAATCTAGCACACAAACCAACACTAAAAGATATATCGGGTCTACTAGCAGTTAAGTATAGTAGAGATCCTATCATGCCTCTATACATCGTTTGGTCAACATTAATTCCATTAGCGTCTTCGTCTAACCTAATGTTAGTGGCCATGGGTGTATGGTTTGTCTTAGCATTATCTAGTCCATATTTCTTTAGAAGTTCTTTTAAATATTTTTGTTGATGAATAAAGATACCGTTAGCAGTTTGTTTAATTTGCAAACCAAGGAAGAAATTTAATTCTCCCATCATACTCATTTCGAATTCATTACTCATTAGGTCTGCAAATTCCTTACATAACGATTCATTAGTAGCACCAAAAATAATATCATCAACATATATTTGAACAACTAAAATATTCGAACCTTTATTCTTAAAGAATAAGGTTTTATCAATTTTACCACGTATGAACTTGTTATCAATCAAAAACTTAGATAATCTCTCGTACCATTGTCTAGGTGCTTGTTTTAGCCCATAAAGAGCTTTGTCAAGCTTGTAGACGTGATCCGGAGAAATTGGGTTTTCAAAGCCAGGTGGTTGTTCCACAAACACTTCTTCTTCTAGAAACCCATTTAAGAATGCACATTTTACGTCCATTTGATATAATTTAAAATTCATGAAAGCAGCAAATGAAATAAGAATTCTAATAGCTTCTAATCTAGCTACGGGAGCAAAAGTTTCAGTATAGTCAATACCTTCTTGTTGATTGTAACCTTTTACCACTAACCTTGCTTTGTTTCTTACGATTGTTCCATGTTCATTTAGCTTGTTCCTGAATACCCATTTAAGTTCAATTATCTTCTTGTTCTTCGGTTTAGGTTCCAAGTGCCATACTTTGTTTCTTTCAAACTCATTCAACTCGTCTTGCATAGCTACCACCCAATTCGAATCTTGTAAGGCTTCTTCATGATTCTTGGGTTCCATTGTTGAAAGAAAAGCAAAGTGTGCACAAAAGTTTCTCATTTGTGACCTTGTTTGAATTCCTTTGTTCATGTCGCTTATGATCAAGTCAAGTGGATGTGATTTTTGTTGTTTCCATGGTCTTGGAACAAAGTCTCTGGTGGAGACAGATGTAGAAGCGGGCTCACTGACTTGATTCTGATTTGGTTTACCATCATTTCTTTCTTCTTGATTTTCTCTTGGGATAACTGGATTGGGAACTACAGGCTGTTCCTGTTCTGCCTGTGGCTCCTGTTCTTGATTTGGTTCAGCATTCTGAACCTGTTGTTGTTCTTCTTGATCTTGCTCCTTTTGTATATTCTCTTCATCGTCCAAATCAGCAAGACCTATCTTAAAATCACCTGTTTCTTGTTCACTTGTCATAAAGTTAGTTTCATCAAATATTATGTGAACAGATTCCTCAACACACATGGTTTTCTTATTATAAACTCTATATGCTTTACTATGAGATGAATAGCCAAGAAATACCGCTTCATCACTTCTTTCATCGAATTTACCTATATTTCTTTTTCCATTAACA
Source organism: Amaranthus palmeri (assembly GCA_019776075.1). Taxonomy (NCBI): domain Eukaryota; kingdom Viridiplantae; phylum Streptophyta; class Magnoliopsida; order Caryophyllales; family Amaranthaceae; genus Amaranthus; species Amaranthus palmeri. The sequence goes on along the minus strand of JAAKBH010000686.1, from coordinate 31,984 downwards.
TGCACAAAACATCGACATCCAAAGACTCGAAAATATGAAATATTAGGTTTAATTCCTTTAAATAATTCGTATGGGGTTTTAGAAGTGATAGGTCTAATTAATACTCGATTTAATATATAACATGCAGTATTAACGGCTTCGGCCCAAAAATTTCTAGGTAAACCACTAGCAATCAACATAGTTCTAGCCATTTCCTCTAAAGTTCTATTTTTACGTTCAACCACACCATTTTGTTGTGGTGTTCTAGGTGCGAAGAAATTGTGACTTAGACCATGCTCATTACAATAATCCATAAACTTTGAATTTTCAAATTCTTTACCATGATCCGATCTTATGTGGACTAGTTGATTGTTACTAGATTTCTGAATTTTAGTAGCGAATGCAACAAATTCATCAAAGGCTTCATCCTTGCTAGACAAAAATAAAGTCCATGTAAATCTACTGTAATCATCAACTATAACAAAAACATAACGCTTATCGCTGCGACTTTGTATTCTCATAGGTCCACAAAGATCCATATGAATTAATTCAAGTGGTCTTGAGGTGGTCACGACGTTTTTAGGTTTAAAGGATGACCTTGCATGTTTTCCTTTAACACAAGGATCACATACTTCATTCTTTTGAAATTTTAGGGGGGTAATCCTCTTACTAGGTCTTTAGATCGTAAATTATTAAGCAATGAAAAACTAGCATGACCTAATCGTTTATGCCAAAGAAGAGGGTCATCTTCTATAACGCTTAGACATGTTAAACTGGTTTTAGGAACAGTGTGCAGGTCCACCACATAGGTGTTCCCTTTTCTGATCCCTTCCAGAATGACGTCTCCTGTGTCGTTCCTAGAAATGATGCACTTATCAGAAGTAAAGTTTACAGAGTTACCTTTGTCGCAAAATTGAGAAATACTTAAAAGATTGTGCTTTAAATTCTCGACCAAAAATACATTATCTGTAGCATGGGAACTTGACCTTCCTATTTTGCCTTTTGCAATGATTTCACCTTTCATGTTGTCGCCAAAGGTCACCGTTCCTCCATCATAGGCTTCTAGTGAGAGAAATTTTGATCTATCGCCTGTCATGTGCTTGGAACAGCCACTGTCGAGATACCATGAGCTGTTCCCCCTCACTAGAACCTGCAAAACGAATTTAGTTGTTAGAGGGTGAAACCCAACCATCCTTGGGTTCTATGTCGATTATACAAGAATCATATTTCTTAATCCAAACTCTATCGACATAAATTTGATTCGTTTTGTTATGCTGTTCCCTTTTTAAACATTGATGTTTCAGGTGCCCAGTTTTGCCATAAAAGGAACATACTTTGTTACTTGGGAGATCAACGTAGACCTTTTTCTTTTTATCATGTTTGTCGTATCCTAGACCTTCGGTTCCTTTGGTTTTAGCATTAAGAATCCATTTGGGAATTTACTTCCATCTCAAATTGCTTAAGTTGATTCAATTCAATATTTAACATGATGTTTTCTTCTTTTACCTTTTCTATTGCTTCTTTTAACATCACATTATTATCAAGCAATTCAAAGAATCGAGTTTGCACATCGGACCTAAAAGAATTAAGGTAGGATATTTGGTCTTTACATGCTTTAAGGTCTTTTTCAGTTTTGAGACAGATGGCTGTTTGTTTTTCCAAATTTTCGTGGGATTCTAAAATCATGTTAATTAATCTATGTTTATCCAATTTAAATAAATAATCAGAAAATGGATCAGTAGACAGTACCTCTTTTCCTTTAGCCTTTTCATCATGCGTTGCTATGAGACAAAGATTTGCTACTTCTTCTTCTTCAACGGGAGTTTCTGTTTCGGTCTCGCTTTCGGATTCTCCCCATGCAGCTATCATGGCTTTGCGTAAATCGGCTTTGTTGAAGTTTCCTTTTGTAGGTTGTCTTCCTGTTTCTCTTGCTTTCCCTTTGCCTTTCTCATTCTTCCATAATGGACAATCCTTGATTAAATGCTCGGTACTTCCACATTTGTAGCATTCATATGTTTTGGAATTTGAAGTTCCTCTTTCTTTGTTGTTTCTTTGATTCTTATATCTGTTGTTCCTGAAGAACTTCCTGAACCTACGTTCCAGCAAGGCTGCCTCTTCCTCGTCAGTTTCTGATTCTTCTTGATCGTTTGCTGTCAGAGCCAAACCCTTGTTCCTGGAACTGTCAGTTGTTCCCAAATGTAATTCATGAGTCATAAGGGATCCAGCCAACTCTTCCAGATTAAACTTTGTGAAATCTTTAGATTCTTGAATGGCTGTGACCTTTGCTCTCCAACGATCATCTTGAGGTAGGCTTCTTAGGATTTTTCGCACTTGTTCATCTGAGGGAATTAGCCTTCCAAGGGAGACAAGCTCATTCGTGATATTCGTGAACCTTGTAAACATTTCTTGAATGCTTTCTTTAGGTTCCATCACAAATCTTTCGTATTTGGACATGAGCAAATCAATCTTGGAACGCTTAACTTCACTCGTTCCTTCGTGGGTAACCTCCAGCAGATCCCAAATTTGTTTAGCGGTTCTGCATCCCATAATGCGATTATGTTCATTTGGACCAAGCCCACAATGAAGCAATTTAATGGCAAGAGCGTTCATTTCCATCTTTTGAAAATCTTCTTTCTCATATTTTGTGATAGGTTTGGGAACAGTCTTGTTATTGGAGTTGGTAGTTGTTACCTCAAAATCTCCAATTTCAATTACTCTCCAAACTTGATAATTTTCGGCTTTGATGAAGATCTCCATCCTATTTTTCCAATAAGTATAGAATTTGCCATCGAACATTGGTGGTCTCTGAGTAGAGTACCCTTCTTCCATGCGCTCGTTCATTTTCTGCATCTCTAATACACCAAGATACGGCTCTCAGGGTTTCCTGATCAAATGAGGAACAGGGCTCTGATACCAATTGTAGAAACACTTAGAGACAATGAACTGTAACAAGAGGGGGGTGAATTGTTACTTGCGCCTTTTGAGTATTTTTAGCCCTTTTTATTGCGGAATTTGAATATCAAAAATACTCAAGACAATATAAAAGAAAACTATAAAGGAACACCAAGATTTAACGTGGGAAAAAGAACCACGACCCACTAGGGATTTCTCTTCTCTATTATTTTATGTAAATCACTCCTCTATTACATAAAATAACTTCTCCTCTCTACTCTTTTTCTTCTCTCGGTAACTCCTTACCGTTTCTCTTCTACTCACGGTAAACTCTTACCGTTTCTCTACTCTTCTCTTACGGTAACCTCTTACCGTTTCTCTTCTCTATACCCTTTAGACTTACCCAAGTCTAAATAACAAAAACTCTCAAATAAACCCGTACAAGATTTATCTAAAATGGATGAATCATATCAAGAATAGCACAAGGATTAAATCTTGAAATTAATTGGCAATTAAAATCAATCAAGATTTCCTCTCTTTATTTTGTAAACTCACGAAATATTTTTGGGCACAATATTTTCGGAAAAATAAATCTCTCTCAAATGATCACCAAATTGTGCCGGTTGTTAGAAAAATCATTTATATAGATTTCTAAATCTAAACTACCCATAATCCCATGATCAAAGATAGTGGGAGTTGAGGGTTTGTTTCCGCGTGAGAGTGGTAGGAAAGCTTGGTAGTTACTCCAAGTTTTCTTGTCCTTTTAGCTAAAAATAGCTAAGACAATTTAAGAAAACTTATTTTAAGATCCTAATTTTAAGGAATAATTTTAGGAGTTAGTTAAATTAATTTCTAAATTAATTTCCTTGTGCATTCTAGACTAATTCACCCGTACAACAAATCTAAATAAGAAAAATAAAAATTAAAAAATTATTTTCCTAATTATTTTTGTTGACTCTTCCTCTGACCGCTGATTCTGGGAACACTGCACTGTCTCCGATTGACCAATCTTCGAACTCTGACTTGATCTTGGAACAGTTAATAAGTAATCCCTTTTTCAACGTTTAATGGTCCATCAACGACTCTTATAAAGATCGGATATTTGACCTATCAAAACAATCTCAAATACAAATTATGTTTGTTTAATAAAGTTTACGTTATCATCAAAACTAAATGGGCCAACAGCTTAGAAGTCCATATAAATGAAAATTTTAAGTTGAAGAAAAAAATGAGCATTAAAGTGTCTTAAAAAATTTTCTTAGCTACTGATATGTGGCATTCGATTGTGGATGAGGGTTATCTTTCATCAACTGCAAATTATATTGATGATGATTGGAAGTTACACAATAAGATTGTTGCCTTTTGTCATGTCCCCCCTCCTCATAATGCCAACATGATACATGAGAGGTTAATTGCACTTGTAAAACAATGGAATCTTCAACAAAAGGTGTTCTCTATCACATTAGACAATGCTAAGTACAATGATAATATGCAAAAATTGCTTGCTAATAGTTTAAGTGTGTATAATCCATTGCTTGCTTATGGTGATTATTTTCATGTTCGTTGTGGTGCTCATATTTTGAACTTAATTGTTCAAGATGGTTTGAAGGTCATTGGAGATGAAATAAAAACAATTAAGACCTTGGTTAAGTGTATAAATGGTTCTGAAATTCGAAAAAACAAAGTTGAGGGAGTGTGCAATTGGTATTGGTGTTAGTATTTCTAAAAACGTTGTTGTTGCATTGTCCTATAAGATGGAATTCTACCTATAGGATGCTTGAAAGGGCATTGATTTGTTGTCCTTGTTATGAAAACTTGAAAAGAATTGTCAAAGACCTTCCTAATATTCCTACACATGATGATTGGTCAAAGGTTAAAACAATTGTTGCACTTTTAAAACCTTTTGATGATATAACAAAACAGTTTTCAGGGATAAATTATCTAGCGGTCAACTTGTACTTTAAAAGTGTGTGGAGAATTGCATGTTTGTTGGTATAATATGCTGATAGTGAAGATGAGTTTTTAAAACATATGGAAAAAAATATGAAAAAAAATAAAAAATTGGAAAAATTATGGTGTTGTTCTTTCTTTTGCAGCCATGATGGATCCTCGCTATAAATTCAATGGATCAAATATTGTTTTGAACACTTGGATCCTCAAAATGGGTCGTGGAAAGCCAACCAAGTCAAAGATAAACTCTATGATTTATTTGCGGAGTATGTAAGGAATGATACTCCTTATGGCCATGAAGCTTGTAGTAATGTCGTGGATGATGATCTTCCTGTAAGTATTTTTTTGAAGTTCTTTTTATAATTATATTATTATTATTTTAACCTTCTAATTACTAGTACTTTAATATGAATTTTCATCTTTTACGGGAGGGACTAGTGGAAATTTGTCACAATTAGATATTTATGTTGAGGAGTCTAAGCGTGATCATCATCTTGAACTAAATGTACTGCAATGTGGGAAAACAAATGAAACTCGACATCCCAGGTTGCACGTATGACAAGGGATTTATTAGCCATTCCAATTACTACTATTGCATCCGAGTCGGCTTTTAGGTTAGGAGGTAGGGTACTTACTAAGTATAGAGCTTCTCTTCAACAAGATATTGTTGAGGCTTTAATTACTAGTCGTAGTTGGCTGTTTGGTTATAATGTAAAAGAAGGTAAATTTATCTTTTATTTGAGTTTTGAATGCAAATAATATGACCTTCAATTCGTCAAAACAATAGTTAATTTGTTTTATGTTGATAGATCCACTTGAAAATGTATTAGAGGTTGATCTGCAACCAATGCCCAATGAAGAAGCTAACAAAGATTTAGAAGATGAAGATGAAAATGAAGATGAAGGAAAAAAAGAAAATCAAAATGAAGATGAAGTGTTTAAACAATTTGCTATTTAACATGTTCTTACTTTTATATGTTAGGATTATTGGTGACTTGAGTTACCAAGTAATCATAACAAGATTAAGTTAATTTATCTAGCATGTTAGTGTAAGTAAGAAGAGGACACAAGTACATGGGTGTGATTGGTTGTTTGGGTATCAAACAAGTACCACTAGTACAAAAGTACTAAGTGGTAGTGGGAACTTGGATGAATGAAGGCATTGTGGATGAAATTCTTGGGTTCCAAGGCAAGCATTCAGAGATAGTACAAGGTGTAAGGCTTTTTGGGGACCAAGGGACAAGTGGCAACTCAAAGAAAAGCCACACAGAAATCGTTTGTACTGTGCTCGACCCACCAGCTCGACCGAGCAGCAGGTCGAGCGAACATTCTGACCCCCTTTTACTTATACTGCTTCAGCTACTGTCTTGCATATGTTGCTGCCTATTTACTACTACTCTTATGCCCTTCATTCTCCTATATATACCACATGTATACTAAGTTAAAGGTGCACCAAAGTCTCATCTTAAGAGCACCTTCTTGCTTTATTTCTCCCTCATTAGCTCTTCTCTTCCATTACACATAACCTCCATTGTAATTCTTTCAAGTCTTGTATCTCTCCTTTAAACACATATTGAAATATATCCTAGGCTAGATGGTGGATGTAGCCAAGTTGGTGAACCACCTTAAAAATCTTGTCTTGATTATTTGTTTATGTTAGCCATTCATTATTACTTGCATTATTATTTTGTTCCTAACTTTGACACAACACAAATACTCACATAACTTCATCTTTGTGATCCTTGAGTGAGGTCTTAGCCTCTCCTTTCGTTATACTTTTAATATTTAAATTGTTGTATGTTTGAGTTGATTCATTTGGATATGTTTTTTGTAGTATGACGCATATTAGACATTTAATGTTTTTTTAATGCTGAATTAGTCATTTGGTAGGACACTAGTAAATAAACTTTTAAAAATAAAAAAGATTATCTATTTTCAAATTCGATGGTAAAATAAGAAATTTTACAATTTTTTAAGTTAACACAAGGAAGAAATAAAATGCTAACCCGTTGGGTCAATGCGAACCCACTCGAAACCCAAAGTGATCCGACTCGAAACTTACCCGATCTGAATCTAACCCAACCCGAAAATAACCCGACCGAAATTGATCCGGCCCAAAACCCGACCCACCAACGTTTTCCCAGTCTAATCTCAAACATTTTTTTTTTTTGCTGATTTTTCTTAATATTTTTTAGCCTTATCTTGATCCAAAAAAAAACCCAAAATAAAAAACCTACCTTTCACTTCAGCAATATAAATAGGCAAAGGGATAGTTGTAAGTTAATACATAAAATCTCATTAGTTTAAGAATGAGGCTGGGAGAGTCTTTGGGAGTTTTTGAGGGCCGTTTGCCACTCTCCTTCGATGACGCCTTCCGGCGGTCATCGTAGCCGGTGATTTCTCTTGTAAATCAAACGGCTCTCTAATGAAGAAAAGGAAAGACGGTCTCTCTTAAGAATTTGTGTTTCTTTATTCACCTTTCGTAATCATCATCATCATTCATCATCATAACCAGTATAATAAGATCCTAATTTATGGATTCTTCTGCTGTCTGCAAATTACTACTCCTATTCCTAATCATCTAATAGAGGCTATGACGAGATCTAATCGTACAAATTACTCAATTTCAATTTGGTTTTGGGGGATTTCTTGAGGTTGGTGTTTAGTGTTTACCATTTGGCTTGGCAGCTTTAATTAAGGGTTCTTGTCGGTTGCATGAATTAGCTTTGCCGCCATGGTAGACTAAACCCTAATTTGAGTTTCACCCACCAAATTGTGTTGATGACTTGTAGATCTGAGCCTCCCTTTTCTGCCCATAAATTTCTTTTTGAGTTTACTTTGTAGAAACATTAATTCTGTTTAAGAAATACTCCATAATTCTTTTTTGAGCAAATCTGGTCTTTATGAATTAGGGGTATGAGTTTATGTCAGATGAAACTGGAAAATCCCAACTTTTGTCTTTGAATTCTTTCAAATATGCATTTGCAACCCAGTTTTCAACATTAACTTGGAATTTTTTTTGTTTCTTTTTTTATTGGATTTTAAGATTATTCTTTCTGTGTTTTTGGTTATTTTATGTGTTATGGTTTATAAATTAATTGTTGACATATTTTCTGAGTTTTGTGAATATCCTTTCTTTTTTCTTAAAATTTGTAATATTTTGTTGGAAATTACAAAAATTAAATTTTTTGGTTGGTAGATACATATTTTATTGAATAAAAAATTAATGGATAAAATATATAGAAACTATAATCATTAGATAAAATAATAAAATAAAGTGATGGAAAAAATATTTACTATAAGGAACTATAAAACTGATGAATTTATTGAAAAATATTTAGAGATTATTAATATTAACAAAATTAAAACATTAAGAAGAATAAGAAAGTTAATTATATCATAAATTTGTCATATGAAAAAATTTTAGACAAATAACAAATAAAGTGACATAAAATAGCAGTTTTCAAAAAAAAAAAAAAAAGTGACATAAAACAGCAAATTTTAAATAAATGAAGTGATTATAAAGCTTGGTGTATCATTAAATTAAAATAGCAAACTCCGTATTATTTACCTTGTTGGTTTATGGATTTAAAGTTGTTTAAACTAAATCTTATTCCCATCGCTTAGCCAATTTGTAATTAAATAAATGTGCTTTAAAATAAAAATGTAATAAATTGTATTCGTTAAAGTTATGAGTATTCATGAGAATTGAAGTTTTGCAGTGAGAACAGTTGTGAAGAGTGACATAGATTATATATAGAACATAAACCATAACAAGAAATAACAATTTGAGTTGGATCTCAAATTCTCAATGATATAAGCAACAAAAGGTAAGTTAAATAAGTTAAGAAATGGATCTAAAAGTGTTAACCTTTGTGCTATTGAAAGGACTAAGTTTTTTGTTTTAGTAGAACAGCCAGCATGTTGTGACTTTTCGAGAGTTCATGATCATTCACAGAGACAAGGCAGTTCCAAGTAGTTGAGTCGACCAAAGAGAATAGGAGGTGAGATGAGACAAATAAACAAACATAAAAATGAACAAGAACAAACACATCGTTTCTATCGATTCAGCGCGAGCAACATCATCCTCTTCTGCGACCCGAAAAACTTCTAACCCACAACTGAGAACTACATTGATGATGAAAATAAAGATCGAGTGCAGAGTTACAAAAGATATACATTCGCAAATTTTTGTATTTTATCCGCGTTTTCAAATGATTCTTATGCTATGTTTGGGAATGTTGATTTCATTTGAAAATGTGGATTTGACTCAAATTAAGTGTTTGGCAAGTAAAAGATTTTCAAATTTGGATTTGAGTCAAATCCACCAATCTTTTAAACAATGGTTAAACATAAGTATTTGAGAATCGCTTCCCTAAACTTGTGATTCTCAAATTCTTATTTAATGAATTCATAATTCAAATCTACAATTTCAAATGAAATACTTGTTCCCAAACGCAACCTTATTGGGTTTTACGCATACACCATGTTCATCAGTGTTGAATAGTGGTGTTGGGGTGGCATTCTCCAGAACTACTTATTGGGGTACAATTACAAAGTAAAGTTGAGTTGAAAGTCTAAGTGATACATCATTAGTTGGAAATCACATGATTAATAGCCTAAATGGCTGAAGATGAATTCCCTTTTAAACCTTCAATTCTTCAATGCTAGGCTCCAATGGCTCGAAAAGGGTCTCCACTTCCTGGAGTTCAACTTCCTCTATACTAGATGGCTTCCATTTTGGATTCTGCAAGCGACCAATTAATCATCCATCAAAAAAAAAAAAATTTAAACAAAAGTTTACATGATTCCCTTCTCGATTCCATCTAGACGCACATGTTGGAGCTCAAGATTCATACACCACACTTGCAAATTCTCCATCAATAAGTTTACAAGAAAATTCAAATTTGTACACAACATCAATAATTGTACAAGAAAATTAGATCAAGATGTAAGATTTTCTGGTTTAAGACTTAAAGTTACAGTTACCACTTACCTTTTTACGGTCCGTTTAGTTAGGGGTACTAAATGGTGGTAAGGAGAATGATTTATAGTGTAAAATTTCATCAAAAGTTCCATATCATTCCCATGGTAATGAAACTTTGATCATCAAAAAGTTATTTTTTATTTATAAATTTCCATTACCAGCTAATGCCACATCTCCCGGCAGTAATGCATTGGAATGAATTTATGAAAGAAAAATAAGATGAATGAAGTTGGATAAGCATGAACATGAAGGTAGCCAAGAGATTTTTCAACCAAAATTACGCTACCTTTTCATTACCATTACCATCGTTTATTACCACCTACCTAACGGGTCGTTATTGTTCTGGTTTCTGCTCTGTTCAATAAAGATAAAATATATAACATAGAAATAATACTGACCTGATCCTTGTCGACCAAGACAGCACGGACGCCTTCAGCAAAGTCTTCTCTAAGTGAAGATCTTAAAGCAATTCTGTACTCCAGTTTCATCACTCCACTCAACTAAATGCCAAAAACACCAGAATGAATATAAGAACAAAATTTGCATGTCAAATTCAGCAGAGGTTGAAAAATGATAATTTTCTGACTCACATTTGAGAGTTCAACATCATTACTTCTTAAACCTGCTGCCACTTTTGAGAAGTACTTTTGTGTTAAGCAAAGCGAGAATGGTGCCCCTTTTCCAAGTCCTTCCAGGGCCTCCTTGGCCCATCCAGCCACTACAAGAAACCATGAATAATCAAGAAACAGAGCATGCGGCCTATCAATAGAAATCATAATAGAAGGATACCTATGTCATCAGAACTCTGCTGATGCTTTCTCAATTCTGTGTATATCTCACTGACCGATTTGTTTGCTCCGAAGGTAGAAGCAATATGAGGCAAAAGTAACTTCAGCTGTGGCTCAGATTCTGGTTGGGAACTGTATTTCGACACTACTGCAGCAACATCCTTGTGAGGATCCTCCGAACTATCCAAATAAATAACATACCATTAGTCAAAAAGTAGAAAAAAAAGGTTACATAGACGTAGAACATCCTATTTTGATATATTGAATGTACATCCCCTAGTAACTAAGAAGTATGCAACATTGTAAGATTATAAGTTAACTTTTTCAGAGGCTCAACAATAATGCCTTGAAGATTCTATTTGCACATGGGACATCAAGTCATTTCAAGTCGTCCAAACATCAATTATAGCCATACAATTTGACATGATAATGCAGCAACTAAAGAGAAAGGACAGGGACACTAGTGCAATAGCTTTAGTCCAGTTCTTATAATTTACTGGGAAAATATAACATCCAAATTAGATGAAATCATTGAAAGGGACACAGTGCATACAATGTCGATGTCAATAAAGAATCCTTTAATGAACCAAGGTTTCCAGATGGCACATAATGCGTCCCGAGGCCAACATATAGAGCATCAGCTGGATTAGAAATTCTTTTACCAGTCATAGCAAGATAAGAGCCTACAGGAAGAAAAAGAAAATTAAGTCATCCAAGCATAGGATGGAGAGGATAAATTGAGATAGAATATCTGGTTTACTTTTGAGCAAGAATTAATGTTTCCACCTGATCTAACACATGCATAAAAACATTATCTACTGGTATGAGAAGTGTGTGACACAGAAAATATATAGAAGAGCAGGATAGTTGATCCCTTTCCAGTGATCATGGGGGGTGAACAGCCAGGAAAAAATCATTGAGGTTAGCCAGAAAATCTATCTACAAGCAGAGATTTTTTGGAACCTTTTCAGTAGCCTACATTGAGTAGCTCCGTGAACCTGATGGTGGGATGGATTTCCCATGTAATGTTTACTAATCCCATAAAACAAAGCATAATTTTCGAACTAAAGTCGATACTACCTACTCTAACTCCAAGTAATTGGTCTTGACAGTGTAGCTGTCTAACCAAGTTTGCTCTTCCAAGAAGCAACCAATGGAAGTGGGTTGTTTATGTTATAGTAGTGTCACACAATCGATCAAAAAGTTCAATCATTGTATAACATATTAGCATGCATGCCAAGAAAATAAAAATAGTAATTATTTTCTGAAAACCATTCTCCATTCCCCACTTTTCTCAAACGAAAACCTTTAGACAATCACTCACCCAATTTACCAAAAGAATATAACTCAGAACTCTGTTAGTCGTAGTTAAATCCACTTTCAAGCAAGAGTTTCACTAATAAACAATTGCTAGTAGTAGGAGTTACTCCTCAAGTTTATGAAAAATTACTCTCTTCTCTTTCTCCAATATAAGACAACTCATAAGAGAGAAAAAATAGGCAATTCTATAGTAATAACCAGTGTCACATGATTCGCTACTTAATTCGCATGCCTCGATTCGAGATTCGCTCAAAATGGACCAAAAATAGCCCAAAACCGACCAAAATTCGCTTTTTTCGATTCGCGATTCGCCAGAGAGATTAGCGAATCATGTGACAGTGGTAATAACAAAAAATAAGCCCATCACTAATGCAAATCAGTGAGCATCACAGTCTAAAGTAACATTAGCATATAGAATACACTTTAAGTATGAAAGTAGTCATTTTTTTTCCAAGGCTCAGATGAGAAGTCAGTGACCATCACATTTCAATCTCTATCTTGTTTTCTTTCTTGAAAGTCTATTCTGGGCTTCGGCTTCTGGATTTGTAGCTCAGGATATAAATCGAAATCTTTAAAGCTTTAACATTTAGCTATACTGTAATCATCTCCAATACGCAACCATCCAGCATAAAAAGCAAGTATTATCATGAAAGACACTACTTAACCTGCAATGAGTTCCAATCTTATCGAAAAAAGTACTATTAGCAAAAGAATCCACTTTAGGCCTTGCTTTTCCCTTGCAAATAGGAAAGAAAAGAAATACAGCATTGTTCAATCCTTTCCACTAACAAGAGGATAGAAGTGAACAAGAATTTCCACTTCAATTATCTTATCTTCACATTTTCCAAAACATCAATGCTAGAAAACCAACAATTGAAAATTAATTTCAAGCCATGGTATCCCCTCAGAAAGCAAGAATTTCTAGGTTTTACACAAATGTTATCAATTATCAAGGACCCAAGAAGACTTTGGTTGACAACATACTATAACGCCACCTATAAAGAAGAGGCAGTTGAAAACATATGAGAGGCTTAAAATTAAATAACAAATAAAAAGTTGGTTTTGGTGGTTAATGTCAGCTGTACAATTCTAGTACACCCTTGAAATGAAGCTGTATTACAGAAAAAGAAATGCGCAAGTGAATCACTAAAAAAACTTACCTACAGATCCTTCACCAGGACTGTTTGCAGCTATGTATGAAAACCCCACGTCAGGGAACAAACCGATACCATTTTCGGGCATAGCTAGAAGAGTCCTCTGAAAACATTACACAAGTCATCATCATCATCATCATCATCCTACCCAGTGTACCCCGCTCATATAAAAAAAAACATAACACAAGGGTATAAGAAAATAAAATTTGCAAAATTTTCAGAAATATATAAAAGCAATATATTATAACAGTACCTCTGTAACAATACGGTAATGCCCATGGCCAGATAAGCCAATACCAAAACCCATAGTTACACCATCCATAAAACTGATGTAAGGCTTTTTGTACTCAGAAATCTTGCATATCAAAGTATACTCTGCACTGAATACCTGTAAAACAAGTATCAATTATGTCAAAAAACAAGAATCACAAGACATACACATTAGACAAGACTTTTCGATTTGACCAAACAGATTAAGGAAATATTACAATTGCATCTTATAGATATTAACTATCCAAAAGATAACATGTAAATTATTATAATAATGGGTCAAAAACAGCTTTATAAATTTAATAATGAATTATTGATCCAAATCATAAAAAATGATGGAATAGTAGGTTTTAACTTGAAAATACTAAATTTGAAACTCAAAAAATTACCATAATTCAGAAGAATGGGTTCAGTTGATTATTGGATAAGACCTATTTTAGGCTTAGATCATAAATTGGCATGTCTATAGTAGACCAGAACAAATGGAGGACTTTACGAATGGCCACAAGATATTAACTCCATGGTTCATGCAGTCGGCCGGAGATTAAGACCTTGGCATTATTTGTGGTACACACAGGGAGGGTAGGGATTTTGAAAGCATATAGGTGCATAGGTAATATCATTCTACTTGGATCATCAAAAAGACAAGCCTCACACACATTCCATTTATTATCCCAATGCATAAGCCTTACACAAACATAGAATTTTCATCGCTTCTTAAAACATTAATTATGTCCACGTAAGCTTAATATGCAAAGGCTTGCACACCAAAGTGAACACTATATGGTTATACTAAACTCATATCAATTGAATAGGTTCCTAACAAGGAATTTTGTACCACCAACTTCATCAAAATTTTGTTTGCTGACTATAATGGCAAAGCAAGAATATCTCCGGTCATCAATAAATACAGCACAAACATACTAATAGAAAGCAGAATAAACAATAACAACACAACACAAACATTTAATTAATCCAAACCACCAAGAACATAGTAGTATCAAAGGAAGACATGAACAAACAAATAGGAAATTTTTCAACAAAAATGTTGTAAGGGATATCTTCTAGAAGGACAACAAATATTGTCTTGAAGAAAACTTTGGAACAAAACTCGTATTTGAATTATTACTATGACAAAAACTATATTGTAAGAGCCTATAAATATGTATAGAACAAAAGGGAGAAGGCAATTGGAAATATCGTAGAGTTTTGATAAAATCTTTTGAAGAGAACAAGCCGTTCAGAAGACTATCACTATATTTTCATTAGCAATTAGTTAAATATCCATAAAGCTAATTTTAGTATGGTTTTCGTTTTTAGTGATAATGAAAAGTCTTAACTCCATATAAACTATATTTATAGGCCTTATGTATTTTCAATTCCTTCTGTGTAGAGTTGACCTGTTTACATGATGAGACAGTCCCTACTCTTTAGATTGAGTAAACACTGCAAAACAGAATGTGTTTTCCAAGTATTGCAAAAGAAAGAACAAAGTAATTGGCAAGGCTTCGAGTGCTTGCAACTCCCACACAAATTTCGAGCTTGTGAAACTCCCTCCTTATTTCTTCTTATTCAATTCTTGGATAAAGCCAAATGATTACAAGATGGTCTTATTTATACTATCAAGTAATGCCACCTAGCCCCCAAACATAAAAGGCCAACGAGCTACAATTATAAAGGCCTAATGCCAACTAAGCATTTCTAGAAAATAAAAGAAATAAAACCCCCGAGACTTTATTAATACATTTTATTTATTTCCCCCGCCCTTCTTATTTTTCCTAAAGTATGTCTTGAGAACCGGTGGAACCGAAGGTGTTACAATACTCCCGGCCAATTTAAGCACCTTGTCCTCAAGGTGGGTAAAATATAACTCGGGTCAAAGCGTTAACATCAACACCCAAATCATTTTCAGCTGGAGCCTTGATAAACCCAATTAAGTACTTGAGATTGCCCTTTAAATCGAAGGATTTGTAGAGGTGGGTTGGAGTGAATGGCCTGAAAGAAGTTAGAGTAGAAATACTTAAAATTGGGTTGAAAGTCTTCAAAATTCTTGGGCTTAAAATGTTTTGGACCTCCTTTCGACTAAATTTCAGAACTATTGCAGCCCTTTTTGTCACAAAATCAGTAGCCCAGTTTATGTTTTGATCAATGACACCATCGCTGATGTCATCAGCACTTCTCACTCCAGAAACAGTGACCTCATCGCTGACGTTTTCTCTGGACAGTTTTCCGGCAGCCTCATAATAGTGCAGCCCAACCGTCATTTCAAACCGAAAACTCAGCCTTAATTCATCTCCTTTGCCGCTGCTCCAAACATCCTTCCTCTCGACCACCCACCAGCGCACTTCGTTGCACCATCCAACTTCTCGGATCATTGTTGCGGTCTTAACAACGTCGACCAAGCCCCACTGTCTTCCGGTGAACTCATGATATTTCCAGACGCCGCCTCCTCCACCTCTTCTTTCTTTTTTCCCATGCTCAAATACTTCCAAGAAGTCCGTATCTTTCTTCCTCACTGTCGACCTCTCTTCGGCAACAACCCACCAGAAAATTCTGACGTCAATACCTCCATTGCCGGTTAGCCGTCTCCATTTCCAAGTGAGCCGCTCAATATATTCGACCTTGTCTACCGCCGCCAATATCTTCCCCTTGTTCCGGCGCCATTTGCCCGGACCATCCCCAAAACCACTACACACTTGAGCATCAAAAATCCTCCCCGTATACTTGCTTCTTTCTTGATCCTTCATTCTTATACTATTTCTCCTCAAAGATCTTTTTGTTCTCCTTTCAATTCTAGCTTTCTCTTTCTTTTTTTTAGTTTGATTTATTTTCAAATACCGTTTGATTGTCTTTCTTTTTCTCGTTTCTTGATGCTTCTTTTCCATGGTCTCTTGTTTTTTTATTCCTTCTTTTTTCTTCCATTGAAATCCCAATTTCTTCCTTTTTATTTGCACACTTCTTTTTCTGTCTTTTTCCAAATTCACCTTGTTTCTCTTGCTTTTCTTCCTGTCTCTTTCACTATTTCTCTGTGACCGATTCTTATCTACTATAGTCACCTTTATTTCTTCTTTTTCCTCCTCCATATTTGGATACTCCTCTTTGCCTTTCAAATTCTCTTCAAAAACCTTTATTGGTTCCTCACATATATCCTTAATCTCTTCTTTGAACTTCAAATCTGTTTTGCCGGCAATATCTTCTTGATTCTTCAGTTTTTGATCTATTAGTTGATCCTCACATATATTTGGCTCTCTTACTTTTTGTCCCATATTCTCCACTTTTACACTCTCTTCATGAACATCTTCCTTCCTTTCTTTATGAAATACAAATGCCATTAACTCATCTTTCCTATCTTGATGTAAGATGAGCAGTGAGTATCCTTTGTGACTATGTTTAGAATCATCATATTCATCACAAATGCCACAAATCCCTTTTCCAAACTTCTCATAAATTTCGTGGGTTGATGTGGGTTTGAAAGATTGAATGATACCATTTTGGACAGCCTTTTGTAGCATGTATAAAGGAGAAATTTCAGGTCCAAAACCTTCAAGAAACTCATCAAGATCATCTCCAATCCTATTTCTTTCCTTTTGACAACTCCCATGGCAATGCCCACACCTATCTTCCCTCTCATTTCTACAAACCCATTCAAGATTCGTTTCTTCCTTTTCTTGATTTCGATCTTGAGTTTGTTTATAATTCCTTCCGAATTTGACAATATCTCCAACACTCTTGCTAGTCCCTCCTTCAATTCTGCCAACACTCTTCACTTCTTGGTCGTGCCTTTCCCCACGATCTTGCTCTTGAGAAGATGTCATTGTACTTCTCGTAGAACCGCTCTGATACCTTTGAGACAGTCCCTACTCTTTAGATTGAGTAAACACTGCAAAACAGAATGTGTTTTCCAAGTATTGCAAAAGAAAGAACAAAGTAATTGGCAAGGCTTCGAGTGCTTGCAACTCCCACACAAATTTCGAGCTTGTGAAACTCCCTCCTTATTTCTTCTTATTCAATTCTTGGATAAAGCCAAATGATTACAAGATGGTCTTATTTATACTATCAAGTAATGCCACCTAGCCCCCAAACATAAAAGGCCAACGAGCTACAATTATAAAAGCCTAATGCCAACTAAGCATTTCTAGAAAATAAAAGAAATAAAACCCCCGAGACTTTATTAATACATTTTATTTATTTCCCCCGCCCTTCTTATTTTTCCTAAAGTATGTCTTGAGAACCGGTGGAACCGAAGGTGTTACACATGATTGCTCCTGGCATAAGGAAAATTTAGTAAGGTTCAAATTGTAGACATTAGGAGTTAGGACTTTGAAATTTTTGAAACGATTACTTTCCAAGTTTTGAAACCTACACTATTATCCAATAAATAAGGCGCACAACTGGCTTTCTTTGAGCGTACAAGCATTAACTATGGCGAGGTCGATTAGTTTTTTAAATGCATAAAAATCACACATAACCAATTAAGTGATTAAGCCATTGCCGAGAGACAACATTTAGACCTCATTCTTGTAAACATTTAAATAATCCACCACCAAGCAACATAAAAGACACCCTTTGCCATCCATCAGGACATGTAAACAACCATACTCATGACAAAGTCTGATAATGTGTACACGGCTACATACACGATATTTTAGTTGCAAATTCTATTATTATTATAATAATAAATGTATGAATCGCACATTTATTCTTTGAGTTTTTGTGTTCACAAAAAGCCATATACATCATGATGTGAATATATAAACCAATTCTGTAACTCTTAGGCTACCTATAATGGCATAAATGAAGCTATAAACGAGTTCAAAGTTTTATTTATTAGCTACTGAATTTCTGTTCTATGTGAAAAATTACAACAAAAAGGACCACATTAACATCTGATAATTTTCTATTCGTACTCATTTGCTTTACATCGCCATCTTCACTTTAGCTTATTTATCCAGTAAAGCATCAAGCTTCTATGTCATATATTTTTAAGGTGTTTACATAACAACAGGAAATAGCAAATAAAAGACATCATTAATAATGAATTGAACATGCTGATCCCCAACATAGTAAAACAACTTTCACAAAATTAAAGAAACCTTTTGGACAAGAGGCGTGCTTTTGTCCTTTTGAATTTCAGCAACAACACCTTTAATATCCATTCCTGCAATTTGCATGAATAGTTAACCTCAAAAACCAATCAATAGCTCAAAAATATAGAAACTAACTTAGATGATGCACTTAAGTTTTGAACCACAAAACATATTGCTTTGTACATAGTGATTTTTAAAAATTTATGTTTCTTTTAACAAAATTAAAAAAATCTACACCAAAGTGCAGGCCATTTAGGATATGTTTATGATGCAAAATAATTAAAAGAAGGGAAAAGGGGTTAGTGGGTTACATATGATGCTAGTTGTACTTTTATATACTATAAGTAAAATCATGGTGAAGTAGGGAGCTATGGAATTATTTTAGACAAAAATTAACTTTTTTTTAATGTATTCATATTAGTAATGGAGTATAAACCTCAAATCAAATTAAACTGAAGCTAATGTGGTGTACTTTGGGTAGCAATAGTCATAAAATTTTGTTTGGTTTTGAAAAAACATTGAAACAAAAAAATGCATTTTGGTTTGTTTTTCATGCCAAAATGCATTGAAAACACCCCTAAGCAATAACCCCACTAGTAAGAACATTTGAGCTGAATACTCCTCCATTCTAAGTTGAAGCTCACAATTAATCTAGCAACGGGATTTTTGGACAGGGACAAAGTGGAAGAAGTGGGAGAAACACATACAAAGAGAGAAAGAGTAGAAAAAGAACTTTACCAAAAGAAATATAAAGTGCAGATATAATATTAGCATGAAATAGAGAGAATAGGAAACGAAAGTCATTAAAGATGTAGGATTGCGTCTAAATAACTTACCGGCACAAAATGCACGAGCAGAACTACCCTCAATCAGAACGCATTTCACTCTTGGGTCTTCTTCCCATTGGTCCAGAAAGCTTTTGTATTTGGTGTCCATATCTGCAACAAATCAAGTCATTGTTATTTAAAGAATAAAAATTGCAGGTTTTTTATATGTTACATCACAACCATTAATAAAAACAATTTATGTTGTGCAATATTTTTCAAATACTCGTCTTATTCACAGGTTGACAAAGAAAAAATTCTCTATCAAAAGATAGAGTAACAACCATGCATCTCAAATAATGATTTTTAAAATAATACTCCCTAGACCACTATTTCTTATTTACCAACAGCAGGCCAGCAACTACAGAGTATATAAAATAAAATTACTGGAAATCGTAAAAACTCACAAAAAACTACCTAATCTATAGGGCCTTTTGCAAAAACCTACCTTGTATGACACAATTGTTTTCAAAATACTACCTCTTAACGTTAATCGTTAGTTGACCGTCAACTTGTGCGTTGACCTAGCATGTGTGGCACGTGAATTCACTAAATGTACACTTTCCTCCATTCAAATCAAAGTAATTACAACTGAGAAAAGGAATCTTAAAAATCTTAATGGAGTTCTTACATGTATCCATCTCCAATTCATCTTTCCATTATCTTTTTTCAATTTCAACATAAACATTCCCTTCCCATCACTATTCTCCCCATTTTCCATCACACAATTATTACCATTTTCAGCCTCAATCAATGAAACTCACCCATCTACCCCTTTTGGAATCCCACTCATATTATTCAACCTTTTCTATACATTTATTTTCCAATTAAACTCCATTATTTCCCCTTCATTCAAATCCCACCATTTCTTCTTCCCTTCTAGTTTAACAAACCGGCACTTGATTTTGAGTTTTTTACCCTAATTTTTAGAGAGAATGTGAATGGAAGAAGAGTACATTGGATTTTGGGGTTTATTTGAAAATTTGATGGTGAGAATGGGTGTGGTTGTGTCGAAGGAAGGTTGAATCAAGAAAGGGAAGAGTCTTTTGGTTTTTGTGACATAATATAAAAGAAAATTGAAAAAGAAGAAAAGGATTAAAAATCAAGAATGTTGATACATGAGAAGAAAGAAAAAACTTGATTTAAATAATCTATGTCGATTTCAGTTGTAATTCAGCAATTCGATTTCATCAATTGGTTATTTGTTTACCTCGATGCCAATATCCATGAAATTTGACTTTTCAAAAAAGGTGGATTTTTCAGCAGATGGTCATGGAGATAGAGTCATAGAACTAAATCAAGAATATATGATTTTCATTGAAGTTAGTAATTCAATGGAGAGAGAAAAAGGACGGGTTAGAAATGGTGGATTTCCATTGATGAGAAACCAATCTAAGAGTTGGATGAGAAGTGATTGGTACTCCTAAGAGACATTTCTTCGCTAAGTTGTGTGATAAGCCGGGAATTAATTCGTTAACAGAAATAAAATTGAAAATATTCAAATGTTGATTGAATTGTAGTTGTGAGTGAAGAGTAATCTTTCTCCATGAACAGTGAGAGAAGCTATTAGACACCTGCGACACACATGCCAAGTCAACACACAACTTGACGGTCAACTAACGGTTGACGTTAAATTGTAGTGTTTTGAAAACAATTATGACATACATGATACAAGGTAGTTTTTCGCCAAAAAAAAAAATTAAATTAGGTAGTTTTTTTTTTGCAAAAGACCCTATAGATTAGGTAGTGTTATGTAATTTTTCCTTAAAAAAAACAATAAATGCTAGAGTTGATAAAAAGGCAGGTTTAGTGAATAAAAGATCATGCTGATTTTTGATTGGGGTAATGTGAATAAAAATCATTGGTCATTGAAATCTCTTGAGAGATGTATTACAGAGCTTACTTAAGTATTATGATACACAAATCAAGTATTGCGATGTCCGGTTACATTCTAATAACACAGCACGTAAGATTGATATTGCGTTTGATCAGCTGTTATGGAGAAAAAACACGTGGGAGATTTCTTGGGAATCTTCCCAATGGTTGAAGAGAAAACAAAAAGGGTCACTCCTATTCTCTTCCGTGTGTTCCTCCCATTGAATTTCCAAATAAAGGAACTCTCACTTTCCACCAACATATTTCCTTCCCTGAAAAGATGCAAATGCTACACGAATTGATGGTATAATACAATCAACGTTGATACTTTTAAATCAGCATAAATGATGCAAACGATTATATCAACACCGAATTGGAAACCATTACTTACGTGATTTTCCTTGTCATAACAGATGCATGCTTTTAACAACCACCATTCTATTGCAAATAAAAAATAACTCATGCATGCTCACTTAAACAGCCAAATTATCACTAAAATCACTGTTCTGGATTAATATTTTCACAAAAGCTAGCATACACATTGAACAGTACATATCAAGTAAAAGTCCACTACTTTTTAGGAAAATTTGTCAAACTAATCCCGAGAATTGTTTACTCAAAATAATCCATAGTATTCATTAACTCAAAATATTTCAAACTATTCGAATAACCTTCTAATAACATCTTCTCAAAATACTCCAAATATTTTTAGAAAAAAACACTTTGAACTTTATTCCTCATTTTTATGATTTTTACAAGTCTATTTGAAGTTGAATTGGGGTTACATTGTCTTGGTATTTTATAGAATGAAGATGAGTATTGGCGTTGTGTAGTGGATACATTTCTAGATCTTGTTCTAGCGTTAATGTTGCAATGGATGCATTGGTGAACAATGGAGCTTGGTAATATGCTTGTTAACAGTTGTCACTTAGTATTGATTGTTAGGCTGCGTAAATGTTGTTGGTGCTCACAAGAAACTGGCGAAAGCAACTGCTCCGAGAATAAGTTCAATTGACTGGGTGAACAACTTCATGGTCCGGACAAGCCCTACACATGCATGTTATTGGCTGCACAAAGAAGTCGTCTCAGGTGGGAAGATACAATACTCAGGTGAGCATAAGGCCTAGATTGTGGACCTTGTCCTTGATGAGCATGAATGTTTTGCCATTTTGTGAGAAATAAACCCGATTCCTAGGGATAAATACCTAAAACCTAATTTCAACTTAGAAAAAAGAATACTATTTTTAAAATATGAGGTTTTATTCTTGTGCACAAAATCAACAGAAGGCTTGTGCACAACATCAACAGAGGTTCTTCAGTGTGCTGCAAGATGTCCAGTAGTCTATTCCTTCATATATATATGTACTGTTGTATTGTGCTAAGTTGTCAAGAGTGCAAGGTTTCTATTATCCATGTGCTATTTCTACTAGTGTCCACGTGTTGTACTCATGAAGATTGGTGTTTCAAGAAGTTGTGCCACGCACTGCTTAGTTTGGATGTATTGTTCACGTGTTTAGTTTGTTAGATAAAGTTAGTTATAACTAACTCTTTTTGTTGTTTTTGTTGATTGTACTCAACTATATATAGTTGTTACTATTCTCTTTGTAAACTATTGATTTGTCGCAATAAATAGAAATTAAGTTTCCATTGTTTTCATTTTGTTTCGTTTATGTTTATGCTCAAAATTTAATATGGTACTTGAGCCACAACCTATTTGATCCTGTTCCAGTTTGCTTCCTTCTTGATTCTTCTTTTTCTTGATTCTTCTTTTCTTGTGGATGTTTAGTAGGCAATTGATCATGGGTAAATTAGAAAAGAATGATCCTACTATGAACCCTTCATATGTTTACTATTTGCATCTCACTAATACAAGCCTTAAATTTGTTACTAACATATTTAAGGGTGTTGCATTCAAGGGATGGAAACGTGCCATCACAATCGCATTGTCAGGCAAGAACAAGTTAGAAGTTGTTAATGGAACTATTACAAGATCTACTACATGTTCATCACAAGGAAGGGCATGGGATTGGGTTAATGACAAAGTTATAGGATGGATTATGAATGTTGTGGATGAACACATTGCTAAGACCATTCTTTGGATGAAAACTGCAAAAAAGGATTGGGATGAATATCACCAAACAAGAACTGATATATTGATGATGAAACCCACTCCTACAGCAGCAGGGGCTTATGGAATCTTGTTACAAGAACAAGATCACCATGAAATAAGCAAGAATATATTCAATGAAGATCAAGACTCCATGGTTTGTAGAGTGGAAAAAAGAAAGACTTAGGATAATAGAAACAAAGGGTATATGGGAGGAAAGAAACAATAATACTTTCTTTTGTGAGCATCGTAAAATTTCTAATCATACGCATGATAAAGGTTGGAAGCTACATGGCTATCCTCCAAAAACCTCAATTTGTGACTATACCTAATGGCACACAGTTTAAAGTTGAGCTTATAGGCAATATAGATTGAATAATGACATTGTTTTGAAGAATGTATTATATGTCCCAGGATTATGCTTCAGTTAAATATTTGTCAGCAAAGATCTCAATTGCAATGTTTGTTTCAGTGCTAATAGGTGCTTTATTCAGCGGGGGGCGGGTTTGATTAAGAAGCATTTGCTTCTTTGTAAAGCAAAACATGCTTTATATTTCCTTCATAAACATGATGAAAGGTGTTAACATTAGTGTATTAACGAAGACTTCATCAAGTGAAGACTTCATCAAGTGTGCAAGGCAGCAAGTGTATTGTTCCATCAACAGCTTATTTTTCTCTATACAGAAGGTTGTTCATAAAGTAAACTGTGCTTGAAGATGTGATCAGTGCTTCTTCATATCAACGGTCTTCGTGTGCCTTCAATCAAGGGTCCAGATTAAGAGATGCAAGTTAGTTATAACAACCTTATTTTTAGTCATAGAGTTTGTTAGAATCTGCTTAGCTGTCCTTAGTTATATTTGCCTATATATAGAGGCTTTGTATTCTCTTGTAAGCATCTGAAAAATTCTATCAATGAAATATCCTTTTCATCTTCTGTTCTTTAGCCTATTTCCTAACATGGTATCAGAGCAAATCATGCTCTACTGATCTGCGCATTTTTTTCCGTCCACATTCATCCATCAAGAACCAAGATACAATACAATCTTATCATTTGTTTATCTGGGTAGTATTGTGTTCAGATTTCAGAATCAAGAACCAAGACATTTTAGTCTTTATTGTGATTCTTTAACATGGTATCACTCCTTATGAAAAACTTCATAAGAAAAAGCCTTCATACAAAATGCTAAAAGCATTTGGATGTCTATGTTTTTCTTCCACTTTGAAAAGAGATAGGAACAAGCTTGACCCTAGAGCTCAATGAAACATTTTTATTGGTTACTCACAAAAACAAAAGGCTTACAAGCTATACTGTATGAGTACAAAAATGGTACACACATCAATAGATGTTATGTTTTATGAAAAGTATTTTCCTTTTCATCATATAAACAAAGACCAAGAAGCTATCAAGCAATTTTTCTTACCTCTTGATAGCAATGATTCTTACAAAGATTGTAAACCTTGTAATAACAATGAGGAAAACACAATAAAAACAACCATGGACAAAGTATCTGAAAAGGGTCAAGAGAAACCCTCGCCAAAAATTCAAAGAAGAACAATGAGGGAAACACATAAACCAAAGTATTTACAAGAATATGCTTGTTTAAACAAAAACCAGTCTTGGTGCAATGTTGTCAAATATAAAGATCTGTCAAGTTCCCACAACAAAATTGTATCTCTTCATAATCAATACATAGAACCTAGCACATACAAAGAAGCATCTCAAAACCAAGAATGGATTAATGCCCTGAATAAAGAACTAGATGCTTTAGAAAAAAATGACACTTGGGAAATAGTTGATCTACCCAAAGGAAAGAAAGCCATTGGGAGTAAATGGGTATATAAAGTCAAACTAAAGGCCGATGGAAGCCTAGAAAGATTTAAAGCTCGTTTAGTTGCCAAAGGCTATAGTCAGCAACATGGGATAGATTATGAAAAAACCTTCTCCCCAGTTGTCAAAATGTCCACTGTTAGGTGTGTTTTAGCTGTTGCAGCAAGTTCAAAATGGAAAGTTCATCAACTTGACATTAATAATGCATTCTTACATGGGGATTTACATGAAGAAGTATACATGAAGGTTCCTGAAGGATTGCCATGCAAGTCCAACCAAGTTTGTCTTCTAAAAAAATCTCTTTATGGGCTTAAACAAGCCTCTAGACAGTGGCATATTAAGTTGCTAAATGAGTTGAAATCTTTAGGGTATAATCAATCAAAAAATGATTATTCTCTGTTCATAAAGAAAAAACTTCAAAAAATTACTATATGTGCGGTCTATGTTGATGATATCATCATCACTGGTGATGACAATGAAGAAATTCAATTCTTAAAAACACATCTTGATAAGACTGTCACTATTAAGGACTTAGGAGAATTACACTACTTCCTAGGTATAGAAATAAGTTACCAAGACGATGGAATTATTCTTACTCAATTAAAGTTTACTAAAGAACTTTTGGAAGCTAGTAAAGTGAAAGAGTTTAAACATGTTGTTACTCCTTTACCTCTAAATATTAAACTATCTGCAGAAGAAGGGACTCTTCTTGATGATCCTACCATTTATAGAAGTTTGGTTGGCAAATTAAATTTTTTGACCAACACCAGGCCTGATCTAGCCTATACCACACAAAGTCTTAGTCAATTTATGCAAAAACCAAGGAGTACTCATTGGCAAGCCTTGTTACATACCCTTAACTATGTATTTTCTACTTGTGGCCAAGGAATTAAATTACAAGGGCAAGACAAATTAATCCTTCAAGCATATTCTGATTCAGATTGGGGATCTTGTGTTGATACTAGAAAATCCATTACTGGTTATGTTATGATGTTAGGAAATTCTCCCATCAGTTGGAAAAGCAAAAAGCAACAAATTGTATCTAAGTCAAGCTCAGAAGCAGAATATAGAGCTATGGCAAGTGCAGCTTCTAAAATAACTTGGCTCGTTAGGTTACTTGAAGAACTAGATGTTCAAATAAGCAAACCCGTTACAATGTTTTGTGATAATCAATCAGCTATATTCATTGGAAAAAATCCAGTTTTCCATGAGAACTAAACATATAGATATTGATTGTCACTTTATAAGAGAAAAGGTACTAGAAGGATTATTACATTTATCTTATCTACCTACAAGGAATCAATTAGCAGATATTTTTACAAAAATTCTTCCTTCTATACGTTCCAAACCTCTTATACACAAACTAGGGATCATTAATCCCTAGTTTGAGGGGGGGGTGTTAACATTAGTGTATTAATGAAGACTTCATCAAGTGAAGACTTCATCAAGTGTGCAAGGCAGCAAGTGTAGTGTTCCATCAGCAGCTTATTTTTCTCTATACAGAAGGTTCATAAAGTAATCTGTGCTTGAAGTTGTGATCAGTGCTTCTTCATATCAACGGTCTTCGTGTGCCTTCAATCAAGGGTCCAAATTAAGAGATGCAAGTTAGTTATACAACCTTATTTTTAGTCATTGAGTTTGTTAGAATCTGCTTAGCTGTCCTTAGTTATATTTGCCTATATATAGAGGCTTTGTATTCTCTTGTAAGCATCTGAAAAATTCTATCAATATCCTTTTCATCTTCTGTTCTTTAGCCTATTTTCTAACAGAAGGTCATATACAAGAATCAACAATGATTGGTGTACAACAGCGACAGCTGCACAAGATTGGTGCACATCTATAGCTGTTGCACATAACAACATACATGACATTGATTGCAAGGATGCTAGATTGTGGCACCTTAGGATGGGACATCTACCATTTAAACAACTGTATTTCTTGGTTCCTGAACTAAAAATAAAGTCTATAAACAAGGATGTTTTTTGTACTTTTTGCCCTTTAGTCAAGAAGGCAAGGGATCCTTTTCACTATTAAGAATTTAGGGCACTTACACTATTTTTGGGAACAGAAGTTAGTTATTACCCTGTCGGCTTGAATTTAACTCAACATAAATACACTAAAGATCTTCCTAAAGAAAGTGGCATTGAGCATTTTAGCAAAGCTGTCACTCCCTAACCTATGAATCTAAAGCTTTTAGCCAATGAGAGAGACCTCTTTAAAGATCTTACTCTTTAAAGAAGGCTTATAAGAAAACTAAACTTTTTTATTCATACTAGGCCAGACCTTTCCTACACCATACAGACTCTTTGTCAGTTTATGCAAAGTCCTAGAATCTCTCACTGGAAAGCCTTCACAGATTTTGGTCGGGCTGTATGCCCCAATACTAGGAGATCTATTACTGGATATGTTCTTATGCTAAGGAACTCCCCTATTAGTTAGAAATCAACAAAAAAAAAAGCATATCGTGTCTAGATCAAGCTCTGAAGCTGAATATAGAGTTATTGCTACTACTGCTTTTGAAGTTGTATGGCTCATTTGTTTACTCAATGATCTTGGTCTCTCAAATTCGAAGCCAGTCACTATCCACTATGACAACTAGTCAGCAATACATATTGCTAAGAACATTGTACTGCATGATCGTACTAATCACATTGATGTGGATTGTCACTTCACCAAGGAAAAAATTGTTAAGGGCTTATTGAATCTGACATATCTCCCTAATCAAAACCTATTGGCAGATGTACTGACCAAAATCCTCCCTTTAGTTCAATTCAAACCTTGTAAAGCAAACTAGGTGTTTCCTAACCTAACCTCTAGATTGAGGAGGGTTTTAGAATATGAGGTTTTATTCCAGTGCACAAAATAACCATTAGGCTTGTGCACAACATCAACAAAGGTTCTTCAGTGTGTTGCAAGAAGTCCAACAGTCTAGTCCTTTATATATATGTAGTATTGTATTGTGCTGAGCTGTCAAGGGTGCAAGGTTTCTATTATATATGTGCTATTTCTACTGGTGTCCACTTGTAGTACTCATGAAGATTTGTGTTTCAAGAAGTTGTGCCACGTGCTGCTCAGTTTTGGATGTATTGTTCACATGTTTAGTTCGTTAGATAATGTTAGTTATAACTAGACCCAGAAACACGGTTGATCGGTCGGGTTTTGGGTAGGATCAATTTTGGTCAGGTCATTTTCGGGTCGGATCATTCTCAGATCGGGTTATTTTCGGGTCGATCACTTCGGGTTTCAGATCGGTTCAGATTGCCCCGCCCGGTCATAACTTATAAAATATTTGAAAAAATATTTTTCATATTTTATTATTTTGACAATAGCTGTGCAGCCTGTGCCGGTATCTGTATTTTTGACACATATTCGTGCCGCCCCATATCCATAAAAAAGGATCAGGTTCTCGGATACAGGGTGGGTCCATTACTAATCACCATCCCTAATCATAACATACGATTTTCAAATATAGTTGTTATGATGTGTAAAATAATATTAAATATCTTCTCAATTTTCATGGGAGTAAAATAGGTGAAGGAATACATATTTTAAAGGATTTGTAAGATGTGCGCTTTAGAATAGGGTTATGTCATCCTTTTTCAGAAATATTTGTAAAAATGGTAAAAACGATGTTAAATATCTTCTAAGTTTACATGCTTGATAGATAGATGAATAACTAAGAACTTATTCGACTTATGGGATGTCATTTTTATAAGTGTAGATGTTAAATATATTTGGATTTGCATGCGAGGAAAATAGGTGATTACAACGTCCTTTTTTCTCTTGAGAAAATTACGATGCAAAAAAAAGCGCTAAATGTTTTTTTTTGCGTGTTTTTGAGATATTGTACCGAATTTTAAGGTTCAAAGGATATACTCAAAATGTTGATAAACTTTAGAATTTAAAATTAAACTTTGAAACTTTTTAAAAATTGAGATTTTTACAATAAACTGATGTTGGACCTGTCAAAACGGGTCGATCGGGTCGGTTGTCGGTCGGATCAATTTCGATCGGGTTATTATCAGGTCAATCATTTTACATAATAAGTCATTTTTGGGTCGGTCGGATCAAATTTTTCCAAGTCCAGTTATAACTAACTCCTTTTGTTGTTTTTCTTTGATTGTACTCAGCTATACATAGTTGCTACCATTCTCTTTGTAAACTACTGATTTGTTGCCATAAAATAGAAATTAGTTTCTGTTCTTTACATCTTCTTTTATGTTTTTGGCTCAAACTTTAATAAATATAAAGAGGTTTGAGAGCCACAAAACTATGGCTTGAGTGAGAGCTAAACACTAAAATCTTGTGCACTGTGAGTAGAATTACTAAGATTTTTGTGTGAAAACTCTAGTGACACAAAAATCTTCAAAACATTGTTCTTCACCTTATTTGTGGTAGATTCTATAGTTTTCAGGTGAATTAGCCTCCCAAATCGGTTTGTTATTTCTCTAGTCTATATCTTCAATTTAGCTTCTTGCTCATTTACTCTTCAATTATTCAAACCTAATTCTGTGTATGCAAAAACTTGATTGTAGGTACGAAATCTAAACATATACTTACTCCTTACAGTTACAAATTTAATTCTATCATATAGAAGACCGTAAAAACTAACAATCAAACAGAAAGGCAACTAATTTCAATTAAACTACAGTACTTCAATAACATTCAATGCGAAATTAAGATAAAAAAGAAGCATAGAAAGAGGGGAAAATACCTAAATTCATGGCGTTAAGAGCTCGAGGACGATCAAGAGTGATTACGGCCACACCATTAGCATGAATGTTACCTTTGACAAAATCATCAGCAGCAGCAGAAGCGGAAGCCATTTTTGAAAAGCCTCGATGAAAAAGAGAAGGGTGTAGAGCTATGAAAGATAAGTAATTTGGCGTAGATAAGAAGGAAGAAGATGGTCGACTTAGAAATTTAGAGATTTCTAAAAGTTTCAGCATTGGGATTTAAGGGCTTTGGTTTTGGGAGAAAATAGTGAAAAAAGAGTGAGTGATGGAGAGTGTTATTGTGCTGTTACCGCCAATCACCATGTGTTCGGCATGGTGACTTGAAAATTGTGAGTAATGAATTTCCATCATTTCGATTTTGCAATTTATGATTCAAAAAATTTTAATATGTTTGCAAATCAAAGAGGTGGAGGTAAGGATGGTCATGCGTCCAGGATCCTGTTGGACATGTTTCGGATTCGCCTCTGCTTAAGGGTCGGGGTCTTAATTTTTGAGACCTAGTGAATCCGGGTCGGATCTGGATCTAAAAAATAATTGGCGGGTCCGGGTTCGAGTACGAGATCCAAACCATGGACTAGGCCCTCGAACCCTTATAAATATATTAAATTGTTCATTTCTATTGTCTTCTACGTATGAGTTTTGCCCCCCGCCACTTATTTTCATTCATATAATCATAATATATATAAGAGAAACTAACATGTGCGGCAGGTGTACACATGCAACCAACCCAATATTTCAGCCCAATTTCAAAGTTTTCAATGTCTATTACAAAGCTTAAAATTCGTGTTGAAAGTACAGAAAAATAGAAGACAAAGACTTTTACAAAGGATTTTTTATTAATCAAATATAAAGATACAAAAAACAGAATACAATGATAGATTATATATAGAATAAGTGCAACACCTATTATGGACACTTGTGAGTTTGTTATAACAGCTTTGGACAGCTGTCATTTAATCTAACAACCTAAACAAAACAATCTAACAAATAACTAATCCTATGCATACCTCATTAAAGCTTTGATATAAAACAATCATTAATATTTCTTCATGACCCAGCAGCATTAACAACTTTCTGATATTGAGGCTTCTTCTATGCATGATCAGTAGGTAAATGAGAAAGTTCAATAAGACCTTCCAACACCTTAACTCGGATGAAATGGCAATCCACTTCAACGTGTTTCGTTCGTTCATGAAAGACAAGATTTTTAGCAATATAGATGGTCGATTGATTGTCGAAAAATAAGTTAATATGTTGTAAATCATGTAGGCCTAATTCTTGCAAAATTCAAATAGTCCAAGTTACCTCAGAGGCGGCATTAGAAATAGCCCGGTATTCAGCTTCAGATGAAGATTTGGAAACAATATGTTGTTTCTTAGACTTCCAGCATATTGGAGTTTTTCCTAACAAAAGGAGATATCCTAAGACATATCTCCTGGTATTGGGGCATGCAGCCTAATCTGAATCACAATAGGCTTGAAGGTTTTAATTTTGTGTCTTCCTTTATGACAATACCCTGCCCACTTGTGTGCTTAACATAATTGAGAGTATGAGTTAGGGCCATCCAGTGAGGAACTCGTGGAGTTTGCATATATTGACTTAGAGTTTGCACAGTGTAGGGCAAGTCAGGTCTTGTATTGGTAAGAAAATTTAACTTGCTAATAAAACTTTTATAAAGTTCTGGATTTGAAAACAAATCTCCTTCATGTGCAGATAACTTTAAATTGGTTGGCAAGGGTGTAACAACCTTTTTGAAAGTTTGTAATCCAAAAGACTGAAGAAGTTCCTTGGTATATTTTTGTTGTGTTAAAATCATACCTTCTGAGGTGTATGATATTTCCATGCCAAGGAAGTAATTTAATTGGCCCAAGTCTTTTATGGTAAAAGCATTATGTAAAATGGCTCTTAACTTTACTAATCTCTTCATGGTTACTGCTAGTGATAAGGACATCATCAACATAAACTGCTATGATGGTGATATGGTTATGTAGGTGTTTGATAAAAAGAGAATTTTCATTCTTTGATTGTTTGTATCCTAAAAGTTTTAAACCCTGAAGCAATTTAGCATGCCTGTTTGGATGCTTGTTTAGGCCCTACAAAGATTTTTTTTGAAGACAAACGTTGTTATGAGGATTTTGTATTCCCTCTGGCATTTTCATAGACTTCTCATAAAGATCCCCATGCAAA